>VXAB01008257.1:0-10394 GCA_013399175.1 Odontophorus gujanensis | reverse complement strand
CAAACCAAAATGTGTCTTCACCCACAAAGGAGACTAGAAAACAACATAGTAGGAGTGTCTTTGGGAACCAGGGCTGTTTGGTCTTGAGAAAAGGAGGCTCAGGGAAGGCCACATCACACTCACTATAAATAAGCACCTGAGACTGTAGCGAGGATGGTGTGGTCTCCATTCAACAGCATGCAGGACATGCCAAGGGAGGTTTAGATCAGATATCAGCATGAGAAGTAGATTGTGTTCTTGCAGTGGAAGTTTCCAGTATTTTCTGTATGTAGTGTAGGCCTTACTGAACCTATAACCCTCTTGTGAAACAGTTATATAAGTTGTTTTTTGTTTGTTAGTTTGCTTTTTACACAAAAACAGTTGCTGAACAGAGTCAAGTTGAGATTGGGGGTATCGTGACTTGGGTAGAGCTGAGACAGGCACAAGGTAAGAAAAATATGCAGGGTGGGGAGAGCCTAGAACAGAAAGAATGGTGCTAACTTTTGGAAACACTGCCCTCCTATCTCCATAGGAAAGCGGTAATGGACCTTATATGGAAGTGTATCATAGTAACAGCGTTGGGGAGACTGTGATTCTGAGACGCTCAACTAATGAGCAAGTGCCAGGAGAGCATTACCTGCATCGGGCCAAGGATATACACAAAGGGAATGAATTTCACTAACCGGGGAGCAATCCCTCCCTTGCCAACAGGGGGCGTGCGTCCATTACTGCAATAAGGAGTAAACTTTGCTGCTATCACCAAGATCTTTTCCTAACCAGAAATCTTTGAGCGTTTCTCAAATCAGGAAGAAGTGCTTCCTGAAAAAGTGGTTAGATATTGGAATGGCCTGCCCAGGGAGATAGTGGAGTCCCTGTCCCTGCAGGTACTTAAGAGACATGTGGATGCCACACTAAGGGACGCGGTCTAGTGAAGGGACTCAGCAACTCAGGGCGATGGCTGGAGTTGGAAATCACAAAGGTCTTTTCCAATCTAGATGGCTCTGACACTATTCTACAACTGGAGTGCCCAAGTTATAGCCACTACTTCACAAGTGGTACTGAAGCTACAGCTCTGTCCCCTTGCCTTTCCTCCTAAAAATGCAAGGACATGGAACCATTTGCTTCCTCGTCCTGGAGCATACTTACCTAGATACTTTCTGGTCCAGGGAGATAACAAGACAGTTCATTGTTTTCTTCAGTTGAAGTGATAATGCAACACAGTTGACACGCTATTAAGAACATATAATTTCTAGGCAAGTTAAAGTTCTCTCTGGGCTTTAGTTCTTTGCCTCTTGCAGTCAAGAACACCCTCTGGGAAGGGTTCAGATATAAGAACACAGATTTTTCTGTATGTTTGACAAAACACTTTGGATTCCCAGAGGTTTTATTTTGGGCTCAGTGAGTAATTTCTCAGCTAGGAAGCTCTGCACATTATTTAAAGCTGGACTGTCATCAGCACTCTGCACAGTTAATCACTCCTCCCTTGATTACTCAAGGGAAACACTGTAAGAGAAGCTGTATTCTGCCCAGAAGAAGAGCTGCCATAAAGAGGGTACAGTTAACTTTGTGCCCTGTCCTCTAGACTGTACCTCCAACCTAATGAGGCAGAAGCAAGTCAGACCAATTACATTACCCTACGGCTTAGTTCGCATTCCCACAATTGTAAAGCCAATGAGAACCTTCTGTACCAACCAAGTGGTGAATTTCATGGTACAGCACAAGCCCTTAATTCAAGATTGTTCAGAATACAGCCAAACGTAATTGATTAGATTATCCACACCTCCTCAAAAAATCCTATCTTTCCACATTTCTGTTAGATAGATCCCACTATTTCCAGATCTGACTGCATGAACCAACATCTCCTCCCCACACTGTCAGTTTCCACTTTGCCCCTCGCATATCTGGGCACTGTCTCACTTGACAAAACCCAACTCCATCCATGGCTGCTCGGTACTAACACAATAAACTACTGAGTACACAAATGTGACTCATTTTCCATGTTCAGTGGTTCTCACAGCATTTAGTTAGGGGTTCAGGTAAGGTTTTCTAACAAAGACCTTCCTTAGAGAGGACAGCACAGAATCATAGGGGTTGGAAGGAACCTCAAGAGATCATCGAGTCCAACTCCCCTGCCAAAGCAGGTTTCCTACATCAGTAGACTCAGAACCAAGTTACTCACACCAAGGGCAGGTAAAAACCAAAACGCTAACAGATTTAAGTATTAAAACATAAGAAGCAAAACCAACACAAACCAAACCCAAGAGGTCAAGCTCGTGATTAATCTTCATAAGACTCAAGCTGATGTCCAGATGCCCCATACAAACAGGCAGCTGAGGTGCACACAAGTCAGTGACTGCAAAGAGGTTCTAAGATCACAGAAAACAAGATAAATTTACAGCAAGATATGCTATCATAATACAACCTCACAGTTAATAATCTAGTTGCTTTTTTTTTTTTTAGTCACAATCTGTATTTAAACTACAGTTCTAATAGTTACTGTAGTTTAAATACTAGTTACTTGAAATTTCTGTAGCCTTCTTTTTCCAGTTAAAGTTTATTTTAGCCTAGGGTCTCTGGCTCTCTGCAAATTACAAGAAGGACCTTCCTGTTTCTTAGTTACTACCCCACTGCTTTTGTCCTGAAATACAGCAGATCATGTAACACATTTGTGTGAGAGGAGTGGTAAAGTAACCCACTCACCTTCAGATTAAGAAGAACACGTCAGTTCCATGAATGTCTTCTTCCAAAAGCAAAAGATGCCTTTGTTACACTTTATCACAGTAAAAGTAAATACACTGCTCTTTTAAGAGCTGTTTGAATAATCCTAGAGAGCAAACTATGTCTACATGCAAGAAAATCTGAAGGATTTTGGAAGTAGTTCCGCTGTTTGTAGGAAATCACATTTAGATGATACAGGAGGAAGGAGGGGAGTAACTACCCTGAGTGGTGCAATAACTACGTTACAGGAGCATCCTTAATTATTCTAAAATTGAACACATGAAGATCACCCCCCAGTGATCACCATAGACATGCCCCTGCTCACCACACACAGGACTCACATGGTCCTCAGTCTTGCAATCCTGCTATGTCCCTGCCTTCAGCAGGCCCTTGCAAATGGACAAAATTGTCACATTCAGCAATGGGATGTGAGCTTTAAGCCATCAGCTCTTCAACAATCAAAAGCAACACAAGCTCCTTCTTCAAAGTAATTCACACATTTGCAGGAGCAGTGAATACTTCACATATGACACAGTTTTTCCAAGTACTACCTCAGAATTAAAAGAAGTGTTTGTGGGAGTAGGCCGCAAAATATTTTAAGTCTAAAATAACATTCAGCGCACAGTTTCTAGTCAATTTCTATTTTTACATATTTTTGTGCCAATGTAAAACCAAAAAAAATGGTTTGGGAGACATGTTTAATTCAGGCAGATTTCAAGAGGTGCTTTTACAGAAAGATGGGAAAGTTCCTTTTTTAGCAGCTTCCCTAAGAAGAGAGCATCTGCTATTTTTTGCAGCATGTAATTTCAGAAAGACTCTCATTCTTCATTTAGAAGTCATACTTCAGTAGCTACAAAACTAAATACTTTTTTGATAAATTATTAAAATGACTGAATCATTCGCCATTCCAAGAGTCGTGACAGTTATCCACCAGCTTTTTTCCTCCCTTTGTTTTTGTGCCTTTTCTTTAATGATTGGTACAAAGTCAAGAGACATTTCTTCACTACTGGAAATCAGAAGCATTCCCAAGATACACTGTGAGGAAGGAAGATTCAGTCAATCTCTTTTTTTAACCGCATGAGAAAGACAGATGACCTTATCTTTGATAGCAGTCTTCTAGAAATAGTGCAACAAGAAGAAAAGACCATTAAAGTGCACTAATGCATATAATTCACATGCAGGGACTGTGGATGATCTTTTTGAACAATGCCTCTTCAATGCAAGCATACCACTAAGAAGCACAAGTCCTAAGAAAGCAGCAACAATAAAACCTGTATCAGTCATCAGGGTTGGACTTGATGATCTCTTGAGGTCCCTTCCAACCCCTATGATTCTATCATCTTTATAGAGCAATTTAAGCACAGCTTCCCAGTGCAGACACGGAGGGGACTCTGCAGTTCTCTGCTTCCTCTGACCTTGATCAGAGTGGCCAATCCCGCACCCACACCTATGGACAGCACCAGGAGGCTGACCATTGT
The DNA here is from genome assembly GCA_013399175.1 of Odontophorus gujanensis. Taxonomy (NCBI): domain Eukaryota; kingdom Metazoa; phylum Chordata; class Aves; order Galliformes; family Odontophoridae; genus Odontophorus; species Odontophorus gujanensis. The sequence goes on along the minus strand of VXAB01008257.1, from coordinate 6,219 downwards.
CACATTTCACTCTGTGCTCCTCAGCAAGCAGCAGTCTGCCACAGCTTGGCTTTTACCTGGCAGGAACATCCATGGCAGCTGTTTTGGAACCTAATTCTACTGAAGCATCACTTGAAATAAGAAAGTCTGTACGGAAGGTCAAAGGATGCAGCAAGACACTTACTTCCTATTCACAATTCCTTTTTTTCCCCTCCTACTTAACAGCAACTGATCTAAAGTGACACCCAGCCCACAAAACCAGGTACAAGCTGTTGGCAGCTCCCTCACAGCTGGGAAAAGGGCAACTCACACTTGCCCCACACTCTGGAACAGATGAGCTGTTCATCAGCAAGCTAAGTTTGGGCTCCAAAATCTGCATATTATTAACAGATTTAAGCCTGAAAGCCAGTGTCAGTGAAAATGCAGATGTTCATCCCCAGTACTGATGTAAAACTATGGGGAGGGAGAAGGGTACAGAGTGTAACACAACTGAATTCATATGCAAAAACAATGACATGAACAAACACGTATACATAACAGGAGAGATGCAATGGGACAAGAGGAGCTGAGGGGAAGCCTGATGTCAGCCGCAGTTCTCACAGGGAGCGGAGGGGCAGCGCTGAGCTCTGCTCTGTGTGACAGAGCCGAGGGAACGGCATGGAGCTGTCATGGGAGGGGCAACTGGGGGTTAGGGAGTGCTGCAACACAGGGTGGTGGGCACAGAACGGGCTGCACAGGGCACTGGGCAGAGCCCCAAATCCAGAGTTCAAAGAGTGTTTGGACACCACTGTCAGATTCGGATTTTGGGTGGTGCTGTGTAGAGTCAGGAGCTGGACTCAATTGCCTGTGTGGGTCCCTTCCAACCTGGGATACCCTATCATTGTGATTCCAAGAAGGCCAAAACAGTTTGCAGATGCTCCACCCTTGATGCTCTGTGCAGGCAGAGAGGGCACAGTGCAGCACACAAACCACAGTGTTCTACAGATCACGGTAGAGGTGCAGGGCCTAGCACTTAACAGCTGTCCTAAAAGGCTATGGCTGCTGGAGAACAGGCACAGCTTGCCTGAGATATTGTCCTCATGAGCCTGTCTCTCTCTTTATGCCACTCTTCTACTGCCTTCCGGCTTGCTTTCCCCCTCCTGTAATTGAATTCTTATTAAGGGAGAATTCACTGGGCGCCAAATAAGTTTCCATGAATGGCTTTACCACAAAACAAATTAGTGCTGAGTGGCTGCATTAAGTTTTCTTTTGGATCAGGCCAATTTCTGGTGAACCTCCACTGAGATGAAAAGAGGTTTCTTCTCCCTCTCCCCTGAGGTTCACTCAAGGGAGACTGAGCCTCGTCCCGTCACCAAAGCCCAGGAAAGTGCCTAGTTTTGTTTATAGCCATGCTCCAAATGCCCATCTCTCAGGGTCAGCATGCTAGTTTCCATCCCAGAAATGGAAGTGGCAGCACCAGGTACCCATGGCAGCACTCCATGACCAGTGCTACTGGCAGACTCCATCTGAGCTTACCTCCTCCTTGTTTTAGGCTCTTTATCCACTAGAAATGGAGATGTGTGGGCAAAGTGGCCCCCACTGTGGGCTTGGGAAGAAAAAGCCCCCTTACACCCATACTAATCCATCCTTAACTCAATCATGGTCTTCAACCTCAGGAATCTCCTATAGTCTTATTCTGAACCCCTTGAGAGGGGATAAAAATAAAGAAACTGGGTAATCTGAGTGGATACGTGCATTAGCAATCCCCCAGAAGAAACCTAGTTCCGCTGCAGCTAGTGCAGGAGGCAGCCACACGCTTTGAGCAGGCGTTTGTAGGCTTATTTACAGGAAAGGCATGGGATGCTAATAGGCTGCCTCAATAGGAAGAAAGGCATGGAGGATCGGCAGCTGAAGGAATGAGTCACCAGTACCCAAATCCCCTTATGGTCTCTGTGTTTATTTGCTTACTAGCATGCTCTCACCCTGAGAAGAGTGCAGTCTCCCTCAGATCCGTGCTGAATCTAATTTTAAAGCCTGCAGACTACACTGCACTAAATGTGCAATAAGCTCCCGCCTGGTCTGCATGAGACAGACTATTTTTTGATAAATATTGCTCACTAAGAACGAACAGTGTTACCGTGTCCCTCCCCCACTGTGATGCAGCCTTTGACCCTACAGAGTTAGGCACTTTACCTGGGAAAAAGCCTTACTCGTTATCTCCCCTGCTAAGGGATAACCACCTGCTACCTCTGTAATTAGGATTTGCTCTCTGGAAGGACAAAAACAAAAATAAAACCTATACGTTCAAAAGTACATCCACAAAATACCTGCTCATTTGCAACTGAAATCCAGTCACCCCCAGTCTCTGTGCGCACACACACACCCCTGTACAGTTCCCAGACAGTTTTGTATACATCTATAACGCCAGCAAGAAAAGAGAGAATAAACTCAGGTGGCGAGGAGGAAACCCACCTCTGGTACCCCCACCTCACATGCAGGAGGAGCAGCCATGAGTGCTGGGTGCTGCCCAAATGGCAGTGCTGGATGTTGTGATGGCTGAGAGGCACAAAGCTTGGCACCAGCTCGATCCAGCTGGAAACAAATGCTTCCTTTCAAGTGGCTTGACACGTGCTTGCTTTGAAGAAAAGGTAATTAGATACCTTGCAACAACTGAGACCTACTCTAATGTCTGTGGCAGTGAAAGCGGCAGACGCTTTGTCTAAGAGGTGGAGATGACCAAAGCTGTGGCCTTCTCAAGAGGGCCAGGAGCCAGTTTTCTCAAAAACAGTAACAACCCTACACTTGAACCCCCAGCAGAATGCTTCAGAACAAAGACAGAAGCAGTGGGGACTCTGCGATCCTGATAGATAAGCACAAAAGGACGAACTTATCTGAGTAAGACTCAGCAAGACTGACTAGTTCTGCTGGAAACAGCCATCACCTTGAATACATGAGGGTATTTTTTCCTATCTGAAACCAAATACTCCAGACCTCACTGCGAAGAAGACAGCTACAGCACACTTGAAGCACCCCCAAGGATCAAAGTGCAGATCAGAAGAGGCAACAATACCCAACTGCTAATTGCAGTTTATAATAAAATTGCAGTTTATTGCTACAAACGTTGTCAACCAAGCTTTTTTTTCCTGCGGGAAAACAGGAGTAAAATCCCACTGAGCCACAGACCAAGAGGGCTGGAGTCCTTCTCATTGAAGGACACGTATAACCCACCTGCCCTTCAGCCTCCACTCCTGTTTCTGAAAAACCACAGAGATCTCCACTGCCATGACTCCCAGTAACAACGGAGGTGGAATAGGCGGTACCAGGGATGGAAGTTGAAGACCCGTGGGGCTCTGACAGCAGCTTGGCCTAGGCACAGTCACAGCCTGGGGGGACATGAGGAGAGGCTGCAGCACTGGAGGTGGGGGGGACTGCCTTTCATCAGGAGAGATCTGAATCTGCAAACAGGCAGTTACGCCTGGTGTTAGGGTTCAGAAAGCCAGCAAGATGCCTGCTGTTATTCTCACAGGGATAAGTCACGGTGACGGCATTACCTCAGGACCCTGAGGCACACAGCCAGAGCTGGAGGACGTGCTGCAGGGACAGGCACGCTGCGTCCCCCTGGGCCACCACGGTCAGAGCAGCACAGAGCACGCTGCTGCCACACCTCCCTCTCCTGCATCCCCGGCTATATTTTAGATATATTTTTTTTTTCTTTTTCACAGGCTGCCTTCAAAAACTCCCTGTGACCTACATTGAGCCCCTCCCCTCCCTCCGCTTCACCTTCCTTCCCCAGCTCTCCGTCCTGCCCTACTTTACCAGAGATTACTTCAGCTAAACCGTGTAATAGTTTTACGGAGAGCGCGGGCTGTGGAGGAGCCACGAACAGCCGGGCCAGCCATGCTGCACGCAGCCCTCGGCTTCCCACTACCAACCAAGAGCCGTGGAGAGGGAGAAGCCCACGTCTGCGGGTAGCAGGGCAGAACAAAGCCAAGTGTTGCTCGCCNTGAGTAAGACTCAGCAAGACTGACTAGTTCTGCTGGAAACAGCCATCACCTTGAATACATGAGGGTATTTTTTCCTATCTGAAACCAAATACTCCAGACCTCACTGCGAAGAAGACAGCTACAGCACACTTGAAGCACCCCCAAGGATCAAAGTGCAGATCAGAAGAGGCAACAATACCCAACTGCTAATTGCAGTTTATAATAAAATTGCAGTTTATTGCTACAAACGTTGTCAACCAAGCTTTTTTTTCCTGCGGGAAAACAGGAGTAAAATCCCACTGAGCCACAGACCAAGAGGGCTGGAGTCCTTCTCATTGAAGGACACGTATAACCCACCTGCCCTTCAGCCTCCACTCCTGTTTCTGAAAAACCACAGAGATCTCCACTGCCATGACTCCCAGTAACAACGGAGGTGGAATAGGCGGTACCAGGGATGGAAGTTGAAGACCCGTGGGGCTCTGACAGCAGCTTGGCCTAGGCACAGTCACAGCCTGGGGGGACATGAGGAGAGGCTGCAGCACTGGAGGTGGGGGGGACTGCCTTTCATCAGGAGAGATCTGAATCTGCAAACAGGCAGTTACGCCTGGTGTTAGGGTTCAGAAAGCCAGCAAGATGCCTGCTGTTATTCTCACAGGGATAAGTCACGGTGACGGCATTACCTCAGGACCCTGAGGCACACAGCCAGAGCTGGAGGACGTGCTGCAGGGACAGGCACGCTGCGTCCCCCTGGGCCACCACGGTCAGAGCAGCACAGAGCACGCTGCTGCCACACCTCCCTCTCCTGCATCCCCGGCTATATTTTAGATATATTTTTTTTTTCTTTTTCACAGGCTGCCTTCAAAAACTCCCTGTGACCTACATTGAGCCCCTCCCCTCCCTCCGCTTCACCTTCCTTCCCCAGCTCTCCGTCCTGCCCTACTTTACCAGAGATTACTTCAGCTAAACCGTGTAATAGTTTTACGGAGAGCGCGGGCTGTGGAGGAGCCACGAACAGCCGGGCCAGCCATGCTGCACGCAGCCCTCGGCTTCCCACTACCAACCAAGAGCCGTGGAGAGGGAGAAGCCCACGTCTGCGGGTAGCAGGGCAGAACAAAGCCAAGTGTTGCTCGCCGAGACGAGGGAAGGTGGGGGTGAGGGATGGCAAAGGACGCGGTTCTGCTCCGAGGAGGGAAGGAACTCCTCCACCGAGGAGGAACGTAGCTTTCTTCACGTTTCCTTCGTCTCGGTGACATCTGCCCGCAGGATCTCGCCTCCGTAACGCCACGGCGGCTGGCTCCCCTCCCTCCCCCACCAAAGCAGACGACTATGGCGGGGGAGGGGGGCGGGCGTGCAGGCTCCTAGCTCCGTGCCTACGCCCATGCAGCGTGCTACTACGGGGCTACAACCAATGCAGAGGACCAACCTCCCGCAGGCAACCAGGGCTGTGCCCCCGCTCCTCCGCAAACACCACGCACAAACAAAGCGCAGGAGGTAAAAACTGTCTAAAGGGGTTACACTCAAAACACGGGCCGACGCTCTCTGCAAAGTCACGGCGCTGATTTACCCTGACGCGGCGTCAAGACAAAAATAACCCGAGCCTTCCCACCCGTTCGCGATGCCACCGAGCGCTTCCGATGGCCGCGTTTCGCCGTTAGCGCGGCGGCGGCGCGCACCGAGCGCTCGCGGACCGCGGCCACCGGGCGCGGGGCCACGCCGCAGCCGGACGCCAACGCGGCCGCGCACGTTCCCGTGCAAGACGGTTCCCCCACAAACACGAGAGGGGATTTTTTAGAAATACTGCATAATGAGTCATCGACTGCAGGCGGCTCAACGCGAGACACCTTCCGAGCGGGGACGAAAATAACCGCGGGACGAAAATAGCAGCTCCCCGCCGGGCGAGCACGGGGAGGGCTCGCTCTCCAAACTCGCGGCCGGAACTCCTTCCCGCTCCCGGTCCCCCCCGTCCCCGGCCGCCGCTCACCCATCTCCAGCGCCTGGTCGTACTTCTCCAGCGCTGCCGGCAGCTCCTGCCGCTCCCGCAGCTCATCCCCCTCGGCGCGCAGCCGCCGCGCCCGGCTCTCGGCGCCGAACCACTTCTGCAGCAGGTTGCCCAGCACCACGTTGACCCGCGGCCGGGCGGCGGGCGGCTGCGACTGGGCGGCGGACGGCTCTGCGGGGCGGCGCGCCCGGTGGCAGCGGCCGCAGTCCCCGGGCTCGGCGCAGCGGCGGCAGTGGGTGTGCCCGCAGTGCAGGGTGACGGGCTCGCACAGCAGCCGCC
>VXAB01008255.1:0-14109 GCA_013399175.1 Odontophorus gujanensis | reverse complement strand
CATCTATGAATCTATGAATTATGTTAACTGTAAAAGATTATTCCAGTGTAAGTCTTCCAGGAGACAAAATACAGGAAAAAATCACTGTTTTTAAATATAAATGTTTCAGGGTGGAAATTAAGGGATCAGACTCATTTTCATTTGTCATATGCTTCTTGCTATATTTGACTTATATAGGACTAAGTTCCTGAAATAATGAAATTCATCAGGTATATTTTGAAAGAATGTGCTCATTTGGCAGCTCTTAGTGTTGTGCAAAGGGAAACTGAAATAACAAATGTTCTTTCCAATGAATCCAAAGGAAGACTGTACAGGACTGCTGGAAGATATGCATTCAAACAGTCTGAAATATTTCTAGTAGGTATTCTACAAATATCATAGTTTCTACAAAAAGTTTTTCTAGCTCAGTACCTGCAAGAATCCCTAATCTGTGACCTTTATTTTCCCCCAAATAATCTTATTTCTGAACAGTGAATAGGTCAGAATATTTTATCTCATTTATTTCATCAATTGCCTTATTTAAATCTATATTTGGAATTGTTCATTTGATTCTTTAAGGATGCTGAACAACAAGAAAAATGAAATAACTTCGGTTATTTCACCCTAAATTCATAGGAGTGTTGAATCATAATTTCACTATGTTGCTTGATAAATACTGTCCAGTCATTTTTTAAAACCTCTGAACACCTACAAAATTGAAGAAATAATTTGAAATCATCTTCAGATTACTATTATTTAATCAAAAATAGTCACTGGAAGTACTTTCCTTCTATGTGTTTTGAAATATTAGGGCAGTAACTATGCTTAGATTGATGAAAATTATTCTTGATATATGATGTATTTTGGAATAATTCCACATTTAATGACTTGCAATTAATAGATACTGAGAAACAACACAAATCAAATAATGTGAATTTCCCTTTGTCACGAAACATTATTTTTTTAAGATTAACATTGAACATATTCTTTACTGTATGGTAATACAGTGTACACTGCATACACTATGAGTAAAATAAAATTGGCAATAAGAGTATACGATTTTGATCAGATACCCTCTTCACCACACAATTAAAAAGATAACTTTTTAGTAAAAGTTATCCACTGTACGTTTGTTTTTCACCACGCTTTATGAATAATTTATTAAAAAAACTATGCTAACAATATATATTACATATGCTATTTTTATTTAAAAAAAATCGTACTTTCATGCTTCCATATTATGTAGAATTATTTCTTATAAATAAATAAAGCAATGAGAACAGTATTATTTACCCATATTCAAACAAGAGAGTCATAGCCATGAGCAGAAAAGAATCCCTCCTTCATGCTTATTACTTTGCCCCCATTGTTGCTCTTATTGATTTGCTGAGAAACTTCGGAAAGTTTTGTTTTTTTTCTTCCACCAGGACACTAGATTATCCAGACTCTGTGATATCTGTATGCCTTTCTATCTCATACAGTACAAAACCGATTTCTGAAATTCAGTTCATGTCAAATGAAGGATGTGTAACCACTCATGTAGTAAAAACCAATATAAATAATAATAGAAAGTTTAGCTAGTATACAACACTGCCCTCATATATCTGTTTTGATTATGTAGAGGGTAGAATTCACTAGACAGTTCATAATGCATCTTACTTATGCAGCTGTGCTTTTTTTAACACCCTAAATACGTATAGTGTACGACATATTATGTGGTAGACATAAGTGTAATGCAACCTTCCTATCTTAAAGGGACAATACAACACTTTCTGGATGCGGTATCACTGTAACAAAGCCCACACTCCTCCAAGGCACTGTTTCTTTTGACACAGGTAAATAAAGACTGTCCAATAGAAGGGTGTGTATTGCACACTAACATCTTCAGAGTGATTATTGTTTAATTATTTACAATTAGTCCGTGAAGCAAAATAACATTACTGAAGAAATTCTTCAGTACTGATACAGCTGTAGTGCAAAACAAACAGCATACTTAAAAAAGATAAAACTGATGAACGACAGCTGCTTGAAAGGGAAGTGAGAAAGTGCGTGGGGGGGAAAAAAAACAAAAAAAACAAAAAAACCCAGCACAACAGACACTCAGGTCAGTGCAGAAGGAGAACAGGAGCTGCTCCAGGTGTGGAGCAACAGTTTCCTGGAACCGAGGAGATGTTCAAGGTGGAGCTGGTTGTCCCACTGCAGCCCACAGGCAACACATGGAGCAGACCTCTACGTGAAGTCATGTAGGAGCTCATGGGGCAGCAGTGGATAAATCCTGAAGGAGGTACAGCTCATGGTTGGCACAGCCCATGGAAAGCCCTTGCAGAAGCAGCACTGGTGCCTGTGAGGCAGGAGGGCTGTTGCCCCTGGGGAAGCGTGTGGAGCAGCTCCTGAAGAGTGGGCCCTGTGGTACAGAACTGTGTTGGAGTGGTGTCTGAAAAGCTGCAGCCTGAGGAGAGTTCAGGCAGAACAAATTTGAGAGGATGGCATCCCATGAGAGGAACCCTGCACACGAGCAGTGCAAGACAGTGAAGATGAATGAATAGCAGATTACAAAGTGCTATGCACTGACTGGAGCTCCACTTCCCCTACTCTGTTCAAGGAGATAAAATAAGGAAAATAGAAGGGCAGTGATTTTAGTTTGCTTTTAGTTTTCTCTGATCTTGCCTGTTATTAACAGACACCAAATAATATTAATCTCCCTGTGCTGAGTCTGTTCTTCCTCTTAATTTAATTGATAACTAATCTCAGCCACTGAGCTCTCTTTCGTCATATTTTCTCTTCCAATTGCTTTGAGAAGCAAGAATGATGAGTAGTGTGGAGTCCAGCTAGACAGCAACATGAAACCACCATACTTTCATAAACTTTTCAGCGCGAGATCAACACCGGGATTATCACTTTCCCTTAAAAAGCTTGGAGATGTAACTTGGTCATAGAAGAAATGCTAAATGAAATATCTGTTTTGTCAGTTTTATCAAACTGCAACAAATAGGAAAAAAAAAAGATTTTTATTTCCTTCAAATAAATTCTGGAGAGGAGACAGCTACTCATAATTGTGAAAACATCTGCTGATCTAATGCTTTGACAAACAATAGGGGGAGAAAAATGATTCTATATAAATGGATGCTAAATACTTCTCCACTAAACCATTTTGTTTTCACTTCTTACTCTAAGCTCATTTAGAAATTTTTATTTTAGAAGCAAATTCCCATTGCTGTTTACACAACCAAATGACCTACTATTATTTTCTTTGTAGGGAGAAGGTACTTTTCTTAATGCTTTGAAGCATCCATTCACATCCATTATACCAATGTGTTTACAGACTGTGAGTGTTTCAGTACAAAAAAAAAAGTTAGAAGAATCTGATATCTGGAATGCGATCAGAGAACTATAAAAAATAAAAAATCCTGGCAGATGGCTATTAACCACTCAGACAACACATGATAGCAGTCTTTCAGATGCTTCAGTTGTCACTTTAGCTTTGCAAACTTTCATTAGAATTTACATTTATTTATTTGACCACCAATTGGAGTCTACATGTCACCGAAGTTGGTGCTAGCCACGTCATTCTTGTTTCTTCTATCTGTCACTGTAGAGCCAGAGATCTTAGAAATGACTCTCTCAAAAAATAATAAGAGATGGTATATTTAGATGGATCTATACAGGCAATATACAGGATGATACAAAAGGAAAATGGCTCACCTTAGATAGAGAAGGCTCGCTGGTACTCCACACGGGAGGGATCTCCAGAAAGAGATCCTTCTCTGGTGGTAGCCAGCCCTTAAATGGGGCTTGGGGAGAAGTGGAGCCAGGCTCCCCCCCCTCCAATCACACAGGTATTACTGCCTTCACCTGTGCCCCCACGGCTGACCCGATGCTCACCTCAGGTGATCAATCAGTGGTTCAGGCGGTGACTGTAGGGGAACTGTTGAATCACAACTAGGGTTAGCAGAATTTAAACAGGCAAGATGGTGCCCTTTAGGTTTAGTACATCCAGTCTTTCGTTTGTGTGGACTTTTGAGAGATGACTTGCATTTGACTGTTGTGGAAGATAGCTACACCTACACACATGAGCAATTGAGCAGACAAGAACCTAAACCTCTAGGAATTAACAAATGAGAAATGCTAAAAATAGCATTGTCAACTGCTGTTCACCAGTAGTTCTTACACTCTGAAAATGAGAAATATTTTTGATATACAATATTTGTAAAGTACTGTAAAAGCAAAATGACCAGCACAAACAAGCAGACTCCACAAAAGAACAGAAAAATGAATGCTCACCCATCTCCAAAGATCTAGGCTTGCAGGGAAAAGCTCCAAAACAAGGGATCTCTAAGGAGAGATCTTCCTTTAGTGGCAGTCAGCCCTTAAATGAGGTCTAAGTGGGGTGGATCTTTTGGTCACACAGGTGAACTGCCTTCACCTGTGCTCCCAAGGCTGACCAGGTCTTTCCTTCAGGTGCTCAGTCAGTGGTTCAGGCCATGACTCAGCAGTCCCCATACAAGTACTTCAAGACATTTTCCACGAGAATTTTCTCCATGACCTCTCTTTTGATTTAGGCAAAGCTGATCTGTCTATAATTCACTAGATCTTCCTTTTTGTTTTTACTGAATTTTGGTGTGATATTCTTCTTTCTCCAGTCATTGTCTTATTTAGACATATGTTTCTGAAATCTTCTTTTCATTATTGACTCAAAGCTTGCTTTCTGAGGTATTTTTTGCCATAAGACTGACTTATCTAGGAGGTGAGTGAATTTGCAATAAACTGGTCAGGCTAACATTTGACTTTTTGTATCTTAATCTTGCTGTGGGGTACATATATATCAAAAGAACCTCCTTTCCCTCCTATAAATTGGAGCAAGACATTTCATCACATTAAAACACATGGTTATTTTCACTATACTTTTCAAAAAGTTTGTAACAATAAAATTAACAAATATAGGTTTATAAACAAGCATATATTTATTTATTTACTTATTTATTTTGCTTAAATATAGACACACTGTAACAAATAATATGCAGAGATTTATGTACTATTAGTTTTACTATGATATCCTTAATATTGAAGATATTTATAATAAGGATTTGCTCATACAATTATAGTCTTCTTCAGATAAAAAAACAGTAGAGAAAGTATTAGATATAAATAGCTATTGAAACTATGTGGAGAAAAGAAAAAAACATGGAATTGTTATTAAGATGTTAAGAGAAACTGTGGGAAAATAGGACAATAGGGCCTTATGCCAAAGTAGTTGGTCACGTACAAGATGATTCAGTGACCAGACACTGCTTTAGTTTCACGGGAGGATGGACAAATTAATAATCACTATTGTGCATAACTAAGATGAGCTAAGCATATCCCTTGATCTGTGTTCCTTAGCACATGTATTTCATATCCCTTTGATCTCTGTAGTGTCATACACCCCCTGAGCTCTAGACATGATTGATTAACTTGTTAGTATCATTCTAGTTAAAATTAAACTACTGCATAGCATATATAAACCTGTAAGTTGACCGAATAAAGTTGAAGCTTTACTCACAGTGAGTGGTTGTGCTTCCCTACACTTATTAGCAGGTACTCTGGCCAAGTGTGTTGCAACAGAAACAAGGTTTGCATGAACATAATGAGTGTTAGCAGAAAACCATTTTTGTTTTCAAGGACTGGTCACGGTATACATTTTTCATTTTTTATTGTCATGCAAACACAGAGCTTTGCTGATGGAGTTGAAAAGAAATTATTATGGAAAAAAAAAAAACAATATCACACAGGAAGAACATAAATGATATAAGACAAAATACAGAATTATATAATGTAGGTGTACCTTTTATTGAGTAATAACTAATATCTGATCTCTAAGCCAAAAACCTGGGTATAAGTACCTGAATAGAAGGGATACCATTTGAGTGAGTATTAAACAGAATCATGAGAGAGCTACTGAAAAGCTCATTTGAAGACAAAAGTATACCAGCAAGGTATTTCTAGCAATATTTTGCTACAGTAAGGAACAATAAGTTGCTGGTGAAAGCAGAGAAAATGTCAAAGAAAAGGAAAATAATATCATGATGTATTTCTTGTATTATGACTAGAAAAATATAGGCTAGCGACTTTCTTACTATTTACAAATATATCAGACCAACAACAACAAAAGGATTATTTAAGTCACATAAGAAAACCTCCATAAAAAAGGGGGTTTAAAACAGAAAACAGTCTTCATTATCTATAAAAGGTTCCTGAGAACTGGAAGGAAGCAAGTATCATACCTGCCTTCCAGGACTAAGCTTCCTTAAAAGAGAAAGAAATCATTGGAAGTTTTTTGAAACATCAGTAGAGTTACATTATTCAACTATCTTATCTTCTAACGCAAAGAGAAGACAAAAAATATAACTGTTTTCAGTCAGATTTTGCTGACTTTTTACAAAAAGAACATGCTCCACAGAACCTCTACAGAAGTTATTTGTGACATTAGGAGGATAGGTACTGGTGCTATCTCTTTTTGTAAACATGCATAAAAGTCTTCTTCGTCTTAGTAACACACTGATACCTTCAGTAGGCTTCTGGAATACAAAGAGTAGATGTTTTGGCCCTTTTAGAATTTAAAGTGCCACTTTATTTGTCAAAACTTATGTAACAGAACTTTTAAAAATATCCATAGACAGAGAGAAAAGGAGACAATAAACAATACTGAGCTTACTAACTACACCAAAGAAAGTTTCAGAAATTCTTTGTGAATGTTTCATATTGAGACTCTAAGCACTTTTTCTTTTCTGTTTTGATTAAACATTCATTTAACAGAGATAGGAGAATGTGTGTTTTGTAAATTCTCTCCTGATTATTTCATATCTTTCTGTAAGCAGAGATTTTTTTTCCAGGTTTTAATTTCAGATATTACATGATCCACTTTTTGTTTTATCTGGATGACTTTTGTTTCTAACTACTTTTTTATCTTTTCAGTTTTAAGATCAGATTAAACTAATTTTAGTGTTCTATAGAAATTTATATTTCATAAGTGTCACCAAAGTGGTAAAATTTGTTGTTAAAGTTTACGTGTCTTAAAAGATATTCAATTTTCTTTTCAATTGATTTCTTATTTGCTTACTTTATCTCACTCTCTCACACTCTTTTCTTTTTCCCTTCTGAGATAAATGTTCATTATTAAATTTCTTTTCTATTTGACATTATTTTTTTTCTGAAATTATAGAAGTATTATTATTCATCTTTCCAAATCTTTAAGATTTTCTCATGTTTCTTTTGTTGTGTTTTCCCTATGAAAAATGATTTTCAAAATGCTTTTATTAATGTTCATATATTTTAATATAACAAAGATAAATCCACACAGGGAATGGAAAAAATGAATACTAAGTTGAAATAAATCACTGCTAACTTTTCAGTTCAAAGAGACACATGGAAAAATCATATTAAAAAAATCTATTACTTTGGCTATAATAACATAGAATACAGAAATGTAATATACCATGAAATTGTTTAAAAATAAATTAATGAGCCTAGTAATCATACTTCAAAAGTTACAGTAAATACTTCAACTAGGAAAAGATGCACACATACATACAAACAAATAAAAAACAGATGCTTAGTCATTGTGTACAACTTCTTTGTAATTTGCTTTTAACATAATTCATTGGGATTTATTGATAAAATTGGTCAATGCATTCTCATAAATGATCATCTCAAAGAAATTTTGCCAAAATTTAGGCTTGCATTTCATCAGAGAAGTCTGTATTCTTCCCATCTGATTTTCTCACTTAAAGATAGCTATCTTTTGTCTTCACTGTTCATTTTCCCATCACTGAAATCAAGATGATCTACTATTAGGTTAGTTTAGTTTTAAATATTTTAATCCATATCGAGTTATCTACATATTTATTGTACTTTAAAAGAAAAAAAAAAAAAGCCTTGGAAAGGAACAGACAACAGTTCAGGAGTATGGAAATCAATAATATGTTGAATATTATGTAAACTTAAATATTAAAGGAGGAGAGATGCTTTCCTATCATTTTCTCCAAAAATTAGAAAATCTCCAGATAGTTAATCCCAACTGGCACATTTTATACCCAATCAGAAATATCAAATTACCTCTCTGCCATTTTATGGAAAGATTCTACTTTATTCTCACGTTTAAAAGGTCAGTCTGCATGTGTCCAAGGATTATTTTGCAATGTATTTAATGCTGATATTTGTTAATATCTTAATACAATTTAGGACTACAGATTAGATTTTTAAGATATAGTCATTGACCTAATATCACTGCCATTGATCATAATGTCAGCTAAATGTCAACAGAGACAGCCTAGCAGTGAGATTAAGCATTCATTAACACTTTCCATCAGAGCCACAGTTTAAGCCTGCATTCTTCCCAAAAACTAGCTCCTGCAAATCCAAAGAGATTTAATGTGTAAAATTATTCTTATAAGTAAATTTACTGATAGATATCTTTCGTTTTGTAATGATGGACATTAATCTCTTGGCACTTCTATTCATATACTGATCGTTTTTATTATTAAGATGAGGATAACCAATTTCATACCTTAATTCTGACTACTAATATTACAGAGTTTATTTTATTGATAGATAATGCCAATATCAGCCTCATCACACTATTCACACTAGTACACGCAGTAACAAGTATCTAACATATATTCCTAACATTTTGTGAAATCTGCAAATTGAAAGAAGCCAGAGAAGTGGACAAGCTAGGAGTTAACTGTAAATCCTCTTTGATCTTATTCAGATTATTTTTGAACCATCAAACATACTGGTAATTTCTTTATTTTATTATTATTAGCAGGAAGGTAAAAGTCATGAACACTATTTTTTGGGTGATAGTGACTTTAAAAGGCTCCTTGATAGATAATTTGAAAAAGTTTTATGCTACCCAGTGAGGAGCTTGTGTCAAAAATTCCTGTATACACAAAGATCACAAATAGAGTGTTGTAGGTCTCTGCCTCTATGATATATAAGGCAGAGACCTATGATATATGGTCTCTTCTACCAAGAGAAAAACCTTGGTAGGATCTCCCATACACACAAGCATTCACTTAAATAACCAGTCTCTTCAGAAATAGTATGACTTTGCTCTTCTACAATATATTTAGCTGTGGATTTCACATGTTATTAAAATGTGGACAGGATCATTGATCTTAATAAGAAGATGGAAAAACTAAAATATTTAGCTAGTGCTTTATCCACGGTCAGCACAAGCACTTAAAAAATCATGAATTTCCCACTGTTACTTGTAACTTGCTCTGTCACAGAGGGAAGAGATGAGTTTCATTTCACAGAACTGAGATCATCAAGTTGGTGGATCATTTATAGTATATTATTAATAAAGAACATATTTATCTTATGCCTGTTTCTCCTGTCATGCTAGGAATCCATATTTGAAGTTATTCTTTGATTTAAAGTATTTAAAGTATTTCTACTTCAGAATCCACATCCCGAAAACTGTTGACTTGGGAAAAAAATAAGTGTGCTAACTGGTTTGATTAATTAAAGGTGACTGAATTAAAGGAGCAGGAGAGCTAAATAAGAAGTAAAGAGGGATTTGGGATAATGTTGAAACGTGATAGATTATTTTCTACTGTATACTTCTGTATTGTCACCAAAGTCCTCGCAACAAGTCTAGGGTTGCATATTTCACAGATGTAAATTGGTGCAGCTCTGCTGATACTGACAGGGCTAAGTTGATTCTATACTACCTTAGGATCTGCGACATCCAATGCTGTTACAGAAGTAAACTACATTTCAGAACCTGAACACTAGTAGGATGTAACTTTATATGCAGTGCGTTTAAGAAAGTAATGGAAACCTCAGCGTATAAAATTGAACTTGGAAAGCAAAATCACTCAAAAATTTTGAAAATTATGAATTAAGACTGCCTATTTTGTTGTGATTTTACTGTCATAAGCAATACCCTCAACAACTTGCTTACTGTTTCAGAGCAAATGCTAATAAAATCCCTGCGATGTTTTGCTGCATTTTGTTCTTTTCTTCATTGATCAGTGAGTGATCCAAGTCTTGCTTTCTGTAAGATTTTCAGATATTTCCCTGACAACAGATTTATTTATATCTTCCACCAACCTAAGTACTTCAATGATGGATGTTCCATTTTTATTTCACAGTGTCCTTGGAGTGACAGGTTGTTGTGGCCATTTTTAGGAACAGCAATTCAGAACATAGATTTTTTATTTTTTTATTTTTTCTCACAGATCATCTAAACCCATGTAATTTAGAATCTTTACCTGTATTAAACTTAAGCTATAGGAGGAGTGTTTAGTTTAACCTCAAAATTAAGGTTCAACAAGACCAAGTGCTGTGTCCTGCACTTTGGTCACAACAACTAAAGGCAGCACTACAGGCCTGGGGCAGAGTGGCTAGAAGACTGTGTAGTGGAAATGGACCAGGGGTATTGGCCGATGCTTGGCTGAGCATGAGCCAGCAGTGTGCCCAGGTAAAATTAATTAATTCATTAGACGATTTAGGGGTCCATTATAAGAATGAAAAATATTTTAGATAGCTGAACTCTAATCATTAAATTCATATGTGAGTGAGTCTGAACACTGAATTTAGATGGATTATTAATGCAATAGTTCAGTGGAGAGAATGCATGTTAGTATGTGCTAATCCTGCATTCTAATGCAGCCTAGATACCTAGGTTCAGGACTTCAGACAATACAGATTACTAAATCCTACAGGCTTAATGCTATTTATGAAGTAATTCTGGTCTGTCAGATTATATTTTCTATTGAAGCTGGAAACTATGCCTATTCTACTCATAATGGATGTTTTGTTGTTGTTGTTTTAATCCTTCAACCCTGCTTTTTGCGCTATACAAAACATTGGACATTTTGACTAAGTTCTGTAATGACATTTTTAAGCTGCCGTCCGTGAACAAGGCTCTCATCCCGATGGTGCAGTCAACATGTGCTCAGGATATCTATTCTGGAAACAGTTTTCTGGGGCACACAGTACCTATCCTGCAGAGTAGGTGCCACATCTAGAAATTAGACTGTTAAATTAGTTATTTGAAAAATGTTATGTCTGATACATGAAACTCAAATGATTTCACCCATATTATATTTAAAAGTACTCATATCTGTGAGAACATGTTCATATCTCCTGAAAAGGATGTGTACACCCACCAGGAGCTTTGAACAGAGGGAGAAGAGCAAAGGAAAGATATAATTCCTTAGGGAACTTTCTTTGGTTAACTCATGCCTGATAGTGACATGGGCAGTAAGAAATACTTAATACTTATATACTTTAATAAATAAGTCTACTGGCTTCAAGAATAGCAGCACTAGTGAAACAATTTCAATAGCAAATATTCCAAAAATCATCTAACGCGATAATATATCCACATGAGTGGTTGAGGTTGGGATCAATCTCCATTTTATTAATAGACCTTTTGATGGTGTTTCATGTATCTTTATCTATTGTCTATGTATATATTTTTCACCTGCAAAACATATAGCTATTTGAAATGTCTTCCTTCAGAAATGGAAGCCAGGGAACAGATATGTACAGTTACATATACATGTACCTGAACAATGAAAGCTCCATGAAGCTGACTATTGAGAGCTTATTTAGGAATGTTTCTTTCATAAATGGTATGTTCAACTTCATCTGCTTATTACATGCCAGATTTCATTCCTTCCATAGAACTGCCCTATGAAAGATTTACAAGTATTTTCTACACTAGAAAGGCACCTGTGAATTATTTTTAATTAAAGCTTTTGTGAAGTTTTAAGTATTAAAATTGTTTAAGAAATTAAAAATTAATTTCAGATCCTAAGAATGTATCATATATGTTGACAGATGAACACTGATAGTCTAAGCATTAAGTATAGAAAGGTCTTAAAATAATTTGTTCTGGCATTTTTTAGTTTTTGTTATCTGGTTAAAAAGGAAAACCATTTGGCAGGTTTGGTTTTATTCATACTTGTCATCTTGTTCTTTATGTTGCTATTCCTTTCTCTTTTCATTGTTCTTTCCATTTTTCTTTTTCTCTTTTCCATCTTTTAATTTCTCCTTTGAAATCTGAAAGCATAGGAATCCTCTGGCACTTTTTTTTTTTTTTTTTTTTTTTTTTTTTTATTAAAAAAATGGGGGGTNTTTTTTTTTTTTTTTGAGATAAATACCAATGTTGTGAAAATAAGTAGGCTACTCCCAAACAAGAAGAGTGTAGCAGTATGCTTTTCCCCCAGGTCATTAGTCAATCATCTAGATATGATATAGTCCATTAGGAAAAAGAAATAGAAGAAACAGTGTACTTTTTGGTTAACTCTTCTTGATAATTTTTAAATATTTTAGTGTGTTTAAAATACTCTCTACTTAAACTGAAAGACTCAGGAGTCAAAAGTTATTTTTTTTAGTTTTATGTTTCATTAGATGACTACCTAACATAAGAAAAATGAGCAAATGAACTGACAGACACCAGAACATTGGACTCTTTCTTTCCAAGTCATGGAGTGATCCTTATGCTGGTGTGTGTTCCCACTTTGAAAAACCAATATTCTTTGTTACTTAAATAGGAGAGAGATTTTCTTTTTCTTTTGTGTCTAAGCAGAGCACTAAATCACTTGTTCTCAGGAATGCAGAGAATGAATATTACCTGGCAGTCAGGAATAGACCATGGAAGATGGATAAAGATCAATAAACTGAAGACATTTTTATCTCAACTCAGTGTGCAAATCTCTGAGAGAAGCAATTTGTCTTTTTCTTTCACTTGGAAATCTGCGTCTGAGATTCTTCTATCTTCTCACTGTTCTGTTAATTTAACAACAATAAATGCCACTTCAGTCCTTTTTTGGAGGAAA
Organism: Odontophorus gujanensis; assembly: GCA_013399175.1. Taxonomy (NCBI): domain Eukaryota; kingdom Metazoa; phylum Chordata; class Aves; order Galliformes; family Odontophoridae; genus Odontophorus; species Odontophorus gujanensis. Next base: position 1,297 of record VXAB01008255.1, on the reverse strand, counting down.
AAACAAAAAGAAAACACTTCAAAACAGTCTATTTGTTATATGACTACTGGCAATCTTCTTTCATATCATTTACAGGAAGCATGAATTGAAAGGCATGAGGATGTCTTCTTTACAGTCACAGCTAAAGATGAAGCCAAGATTTTTCAAAGGCATTGATTTGACCTGGTACCTTCAAACTCATTTCCAAAATAACATAGGAGAATTTTTATAAAAAAATAACTCTCAGCTTATTATTGACTCATTGATTTTAACGAGAAGTACTTAACATTTAAGTTCATCTTACGGAATTTGGAATTTAATCTACTACAAGGTACATTTACAAACTACCTTAGGTATAGAAGAGCTCTCAAAACTAAAACAAATGCAGACTCAAGACCAAAGGTAGATGGCCAAGCACAATTAGACTTTTATCATAACAGAAAGATAATTCTTTTTTCCACTCATGACAAGAATAATTTGTTTCTATATGTTTTAAGGCTGCAAATTTATCCATTATATAAAGCATAGGTGTTTGGATTTGCTTTAGAGCTTTTTAGTCCATGTTAGAAATATTGGGCAGAAAGAAAAAAACTAGCATAAAAATACTGAAACAGGAATAAACAGAACACCCAGTTGGCCCAATATTACACTTTCTCTTAAGTAATTTTTCCAGTACTGAGGATTAACAATACTGGGTAGATACATGTTTCTTTAGTTCACTGAATTTATTGATTGGTGTTTCCATGGACTTAGCCCTTGATTTTCTGCAGGTCATAAACACTACTGTCTAAGAGATATGCATGACAGGTTGTGTATAGCTGTGCCTTTTTTCTTGTCTTTACAGTGCTGCAGGCTGGAGTCTGGACAGCCATCCCACCTCATCACCATAGGAAAGAACATAAACACTCACTGCATGTACATCTGTTCCAGGTACTCCATTCTAGAGAACCATGTATACAAGTTCAATAATGAATGACTTATGCTCACCATGAATATTCTGGCAGTGGTAATTGTCATGGTTTTATGATTTTTGTTATTGGTATTCCACATCACAACATCATGTAATGCACTGGGAGTTAAAGAGTTTATGCTCCAGTTCTGTGGATCATCAATAGCTCCAGTTCTATATACCCTAGAGGACTGTGTAACTTTGTGTTTTTCTGTTTTCCATTTAGAGGGAAAAATAAAACTGTTCTCAAGTCATGAGATTGCTCTCTTTCCCTTTCAGATCATCCCAGCCGTATGTGTGCTCCATTGCCATCTCACCCTCAGTGTCAGAATAAGGTCTTCGCTTTTTTGACACTCTCTCATTTTATTT
>VXAB01008254.1:103737-115010 GCA_013399175.1 Odontophorus gujanensis | reverse complement strand
ACTACAAAACCACAACAACAGGCTAAACTGTCATGGATATTGTGTCTGTGAGCATATAAGGACATTTTAAAATGCTTTCTAAAGCTGTTAGTCAGTGGGACAATCATACAGCTTTCTGTCTTTACAAATAGTGATAAAATCAACATTTTTGTGATAAAGCTTAATGGCAGTTTTCCAAGGAAGTCAAAGGGTAGCACTTGAAGTTAGCAATCTAACTTTTTAGTATGCATCACTTAAACCATATGGAAAGTCAGCATTTTTTTGTAGATGGATTATCACAGGGAATATATTTCTTCAGTTTTGTAAGATCTTGTTAGTTTTACTTCTGTGGAGATGCATCAAAACTGCTTCTTCCTATGTAGGAGGTCTTATTCTGAAATCAATATTGTGAAGCTGTGCAGGGGGAAAATACATGTCTTTTCAATAGCTGCCAGTTTTCACTACACCAGACAAGACAGAACTACAGAAGCAAGTTGACCTCCTCCTTAGCAGTGAAGAGGAATTACGTGGAGAGGGAGAATAAATCCCATCCATTTTTATTTATTTATTAATTCGTTAAAAGTTGATTTGAGGTTATTACAGTTAATATTTTCTCATTTCTATGCAAGAGCATTGTTGAGTTCTGCCAGAAGAAACATGAACTTCTTTCAGTCTGGCCTGTAAATTCAATCCTGTGTGACTGTATGCATGACTGAGACAGGGAAGCTGCTGTAATTATGTTATTGTCATCAGGAACTGAGTGTCACTGAACTTGCTTGGCAAGCAGGAAGATGAGTACAAAAGTAGTTAGTTATTCTCTGGAACCTGTGGTACTGGTAATGGTACAGCTTGCTGTAGATGTTGGATGAGAGGGAGCACCAGTTCACTTAAATAATATTACTGCTTGAAATTAGCACTTGAACGTCTGAAACTTTACCCTGAACTCAGAAGCCTGGCATAGTTGGAACAGCAATTAGTAGCTGCTCCATAAGAATTTAAGTCTTTGAGAGTTTACTTGGGAATACATTAGCATCATACTTGTGTAGATACTTCTTAAATTTGTGATTGATTTAATGTTCTCAATTCCTATAATTTAGGAACACACTGATAATGTCTGGATGTTAATTTCTGTACTGTTGGCAGAAAATGAGTACCATGTAAGAAATTCTTAAGTGTTTGTGTTACCTGAAACAGCAAGATGCTTTGCAGTAGCTGATGAATCCATTTGCTCCTTTCCCTTCCAAGTACTGCAGTACAGAGTATCATTTTTAGTTCATATTTATCACTGTTCTTCTTGCTTTGAAAGTTTGACTTAGGAAGCAACTTTTGAAGCTGATATTCTCTTGCTGTTAATTTTATTAAATTGAATTTAAATCCTTTCATTTTAGGATTATTACCCTCAAGCAACTTATAAAAGAGTTTTCTTCCCAGTGTGAAGGGTTGCTATTCAAATAGTTCAGAAAATAGTTTGGGGTAACCCTTGCACTTGTTCAGCATTTGTCTTAGACAATATTGTATTTCTGGAAGCGGAGAGAAGCTGAATAAAAAATGTTTCTGTCCAGAATTAATTTTGATTGTTTGTGTAGATTGTATCTTTAATCAGTCACAGCAAGATGTAGCATACAGTATCTTCTGCTTCCTGGAAAGACCTATGAATCACTAGTCCTGTATAAATTATGTTAATAAAACATGATGTAACCCTACCCCTCACAGGATCAGCAGGAACTAGAAATGTGTTTCTGCAGGCACAGCTTTCAGAACGGAATAAAAAAAGCAAACTTTTCTGGTAGTTGTGTAGTTGTAGATGTACATGAGTCTCTCCAAAAGTAATACCAGTTTTTCCTCATGGAGAAATTCAGTGGAGCACCTTTGCTTCATACGCATTCCCATGTCATATGCCATTTTGTCGGACTGCTGCCATCTCTTTCTCAGTAACAAAATGTGATACAAAGTTGTTGCGAGTCCTCAGCCTCCTACTGACACACTGCCACTGTCTGCCTCTGATGTTGTGGTACAACATTGTAAAATAGGAGTCATTACTTTCAGAGCAGTTGTTTTAGGAGGCTTTTAGGAGTGTAATCTTTCACTGGAACAACTAAGCATCTAAGTATGCCATGATGTTACGGAGCCTCTTCTTTATCTTTTCTACTTTAGTCTTAGTAGCTGGTCAGAAGTCTCTGAAATGTGAAAACTCTGTATTCCACTGGGCTGACTGAAACTAAAAATCCTATGTATTTTATGATACAAAGAACAAACCGAATGAAAACTTCAAGATTACATAACAGACCCTTGAAAATGTCATTGAAATTGCTAGAGAAGACATTTTAATGCAGTTTTTCTATAAAGCATGTGAAGAGTCTGACCATTTTTGCTTTACAGTTGCAATTAAATGCATGCATTCTTCAAGTAGAGAGATCTTGACAACAGATACCTTAGGAGCCTAAGGTCAAGATGATGAGACTTGAAAACCCTTTTAGGGAAATAAGAAAAAGCAATCATGAGGAAGAACAATGGCTTCTAATTTTGTGTTCCTCACCTCTCCACAGAAGTAAAGGGAGAGATTTCATCTTTTTTTGATGTTCTCCATTTTAGAGATGAACTTGTTTTGCTTTTTTTAGGCGCTTCTCTTTTTCTCCTACAGTTATATGGTTCCTATTCACTAGATACTTCTTGTTCTGTATCTTTTGTTATCATTTAGCAGATTTTACTGCTTGCATTCATTTTTCGTTTTGCCCTTTAAGCAACTTTCCCCCTTTGAACCCTTCTGCAATTACATATTATCTATGTGTTCGTCACAATTTATATTGGCTTTCTAAGAGAACACTTGTTGGTTCTTAGGCTACTGGGAGTCTTACAGTGTTTAAAAAATATATCATTTGTACTATTTCAGTTTTATGTAGATCTAGGTTTAAGGCACACATGTTGGTTAAGCCTTGCTTAGTCTGATTCTACATTATGGATGCAATATACCTTTGCTTTCGGTGTAAGTTGAAATAGTAACTCATTTGCTTCTTGATAGTCAGAAACACTTTTGCACCGTATGTTTCATAATGTAGAAATCTAAGCTTTGACTAGCATTTATTTTTAATTAGGCTATGTTCTGTAAGACTCTGGAGTTCTCCTAAGGCAGTTTGAAAATTTCTCAATGTATATGTGTGGTGTTTTTTTAATTGTCATTTATTACTTTTGTGTGTTTGGTTTACTTCAGTAGCGGTGTAGAACAGATTAGAAGTCTCTACATTGTTATTGACTTCATTTGTGGATATTTCCCATGGTGATTCACAGATGTGAGAAGCCCATGTCCTTATAGCTCATACCACTGTTGTCCTTAGCAGCATCCAGCATACGGTTTGTGGAACATGGAGTGGTAGAGTCAGTGTTTAATAGGAGAAAGAAAACCAGAGTTATCTATGAAGCCTAGTAAGCGAAGTCATACTAGTTACAGAATGAACTTTCCTTCAGTCTGCTTTGGTTTTTGAAGATGTAGTTTAAGCATAGGAGTCGTTATGAGGGTTATTGTCTGTGGTGTTCCTTTTATGTAGCTTTCAAAAAGCAAATAATGCTTCTGTAAAATATTTTGTTTTATAGTGCTAATATTGGATATAGACACAGAGTCTTTGACATAAGCAATCTTGCATCTGTCTTGTATCTTGTTTAGCTTTCCCAGCTGTAGTAGTTGTAGTTAATTAAATACAGTACTTTTACCTATGAAATGTTTTCAGACCATTACACCGTAGTGCGGTTGAATACATGGTGTAAATAAACATCAAATCTGCCTGCTTTGGCACTGGTGCCATAATATTTCACCACATAAAGCCATTTAATTTTGTTTCAAATAAGATGACTTCAAAGTGAAGATCATACTAAGTCTTTGTACAGATGAGAAACATCTCTGTGGATTCTGCTTTTTCCTGAAAGCATACATTGATATTGTAACCCAGGTACTTAGTTTTTTTTGTTCTCATTTGAGTAATTCGAGTTTTGAAGCCAAAAATTGTATCAGTGGGGCTTTTCTTTTCAGGCAGTTTAATATTGGCAAGGTTTAATGTGCTTTTGACTTGCTCTCTTTTATAATGTGAACAAACATTCATTGAGAGTAAGTTGTGCATCTGTGCTGATATGTTTAGAAGCCTTAAAAACAATCTGATACTGTCTTGACCTTCAGTTTCAACTCTTTCATTACAAAAATAAAACTGAAGTAATGGTTGGTCTGACAGGGTTCCTTTTCTTCCTTATTTGTTTTTATATGAAATTTTGTTTTTGTGAGAGAACTCTTTCTCTTTTCACCTTTTTCAGAATGCTCTGGCACATTTGGAGTCTTTGGCAGTTGATGTTGAACAGGCTCATCCACCAGCAACTAAAGAAAGCATAGATTGTCTACCACAGATTATTGTCACAGATGACTATGCTGGTATGGAAAAAACAATTAACTTATGCTATGCTTATAAGGACAAATTTATCTTATTTTAGTAGCATAGATACATCCTTGTTGGCTGCACAGTGTGTTTAAATACTGCACTGAGAGCTACTGAATTTTGAACTGAACTGATTGGAGCGTTTGTAACATCTGGAAAATGAATCTTTACTGCATGAGGTGTGATTCTGCTTCATAATCATCAGTGATACCGCTAATATATCAGTTTTAATTTCAGTTAATCTTAGATGTAGAAAAGATGCTGATGCTTTTTTTGGTTGATGGCTGTAGGTCAAGAGCAGTGCTGCACTATATGTTGCAGTGAATATGTAAAAGATGAAATCGTCACAGAGCTACCCTGCCATCATTTGTTTCACAGGCTTTGTGTCACTCTTTGGTTACAGAAGGTAAGTGCAACAGTATACTTTTTGGGTGGATTTTCTTTGAGTATTTGCATTCTTACAGGAAGAACAGTTTCAACCTTTTGAAAATGTCTTGCTCCAGTTTGTAGGAGGGAGAGGAGGTTCTTAGATATACATATACCCAGCGTGAGATTAGGAAACAACGGTTCAAACGTTGGTCTGACCAGTTTATTACAAATCTTAATCAGGAAGATGGGGAAGGAGGGATGGACACTATTACCAACTGGGGGGGGTAATTGAACACTTGTGTAAGGATTTATAGTAGTTAGAGAGTGTAGTGATGACATTCTTTAATGGGAAAGGAGATGTATGGAAAGCATGATTTCTTTTGGGAAAGAATAATAAAAAAAAAATGCAAGTTATGCTTTTGTTGGATAAGAGAAGTTTTCTTTACTGTAGCCCCTGCCTTAAGTGAAGATATTGCTTTGGTTTTCTCTGAGGACAGCCAAGTATCTTGTCTGTTTTGCTGGAAGGTGTCAGGCCCTCAGGCCCATTTGTGGTGACAACTAAGGTTTACAGAAGAAATGAACAGCTGCAAGAATACATGTAGATTAATCTGCAACACCTTCCTTTGATAAGTGTTGTATTAGATTTCATTTTCATCATCCGTTTTTCTTTCTTGTTAGATTTGGGCTTTATTTTTCCTTAGAGTGAAGTGTAGAATATGAACCAGACAAAGTTCCCACTTCTCTTTGAAGAAGTCCAGCTTGCAGGGCTCATGTTGTCATACACCTGCTGTTTAAAAAAAAAAAAAAACTTTCATCAGAGGTCATATCATATCTCTTAGCTTTAGTCAGCTGTCCAGTCTGATTTGAGTTTGAGATGATGCTGTTTGTCATCAGTACTTGAAATATGTTGTAAATCATAAACTTCAGCTCTTCACTAGGTTAGAATTCAAATTCTGTAAGTTATCTGCCCTTCTTTCTCTCTCTGTAGTCAGGAACGTGTCCTGTTTGTCGCCATGTGCTTGCTCCTATGCTTCCTGAAGAAGCTGGTGCCACTGCTTCCATTCTACCTGATGATGATTCCTCATCTTCTGTTTAGAATGTTACGGGAGCTCCCAAGTGGTGTCTGAAATAAACATTCTACTGCCAAAATAAATGTTAATTGCATTTAATTACAGTGTGAATAAATTATATATAAAATACCTTGTATATTGTATATTTGTTTCAAAAGAAGACACGAGAATTTTTCAACTCTTTAGGTTTAAAATAGTTTCTAGTTTTCAATTTGAAAATTTAAAAATGTGCACCCTTTTTTCAGTTTTAAGAGTAATATCGCTGGTAGCTATAATGTCTAAAGCTTATATTGTGATAAATTTGTCTAAAAAGATAATATGGCACTTTGTTTGCATTCCGACAACTGCAGTGCAGTTGCAGCTTACTGAAGCTATGCTTATAGTCTGTCTTACATAACTGAACAATTTGCCAATAAGTGTAATTTTTTTGTTTACATCAGATATGAAGACATTTTGTGATGACAGCAGTACAATTTGTTTTCACTGGAAATGCAATGGAACAATATCTCAGTTTTATTCCATATTGAACTTTTTCCTGGCATCAGAAGTGCTGTTAAATTGCTGTTGCCTGGACTTCTTTACAAATGCTGTTACTGATTTTAAATTTAAGTCTTGAACTCAGTGTATGAACTTTGGAACTTCAACATTTGATATTCTGAATTGCTAAGAAGTTAACTCTGTAACATCTGGGAAGCTAGTTCTTTTGTGTTTTGTTTAAATAACATTCTACTGAATAGCCCTTTCCTTTCTGCTTGCATGTGCATTCTCTCTCTTCTAGATATATTTATTTTTATATATATATCAGGGTGGGATTGCTTTCCTAATGCAGGTGTAATTAAAATATTTTTTGTCTCTTGGAGTCTTGACATCTGAACCAGGTAGTAACAATCTTGTGCACTTGGTTGAAAAATACACTTGGAATACATGGATGTTATGATAACTTGCTATTTCAGAAATTTAAGAACAAATGTTTCTGGTCTTTGCACTTGTTGTAGTGAGTTATGCTACACATAGTGTTTTAGAGGGGAAAAGACTGCAATTTCTGGAATGTATTTGTCTACTTAATACTTTATGTCCCTTAAAGTTTTTTTTGTGTATTGAAGGTAGTTTTAGAGCACAGAAAGTTAAGATGTGGATGTGTATATCTGTACTTAATGGTTGCACAATCCTACACTGTTGGAGCATGGGGATAATACACAAGGAACCAAATTCAAGCGCTCTTAAAATTAATTGTTTCCAGTAACTACTAGTTAAGCTCTTGGAAAGGAAGAGTGATTATTGGAAAAAATAAGATTATAGTAGCGCTCAACTACTTGGTTATGGTTGTTGCTGCCATAATAGCCTCATTCTTTACAGATGTTAATATATTCTTTGAATAGCAGTGTAAAATAGTAATTAAAATAGTAATACTTGTTTTTGAGAGACATACTAGACAGTGTGAGTTACCTTTCAGTGTGCTTTGTGGACTGTAGCAGAACAAAGAATTGCTGGCTTTTGGCATAGATCTATTCCTGAGGTTTTAGATGATGCAGTACCAAACATGAGTATGAGGAAGCAAGAACAGTAGGGTGTTGGTTAAGAACAGTGAAAAGGTGAAAGGTGGTGAAGTGTGGTTAGCACAACTCCTTAAAAGCATATTCTTCTGCAGTAAAACTCTATATTCATCAAAGCTGACATCGGGATTTTGGAAAATGTGACAAGGAACATACACTGTAGGTACGTTCACTGGGACAATTCATACTAGTCAAAGAAGTACTCTAATTTTTTGTATCCTGCTTATAAATCAGCACTGAGCAGAGTGCTGGTTGATTGCTCATCTTGTGGCAAATGCTACAACAGGTATTTTAACCAGCCTGTATCAAATTTCTTTCTAGAACTACACAGTATGCTGTCCCTGGTTTAATCCGTTAAGAATAGTGGTTTATAAAGAGGATTACTTTAGATTCTGGGGCAAGATTTGGAAGCACGCTTGCTTGTAGCTTTTGATTCCAGACTTAACCAGCAATATCAAGAGCTAAGGCAAAAGCAGCTGTTGGGTTTTTTTCTTCCTTATTTGTTACTGGCCTCAGTTCTGCTTACTGTTTCTAAGCAGCTGACGAACAACTGTCTAAGAAGAGTGTTAAAGCTTTTCTTTTTTTTTTCCCCCCCCCACCTCAAATGTTGATGGGATATTCATAGATCTTTCTTGGTACCTCAACTGAGGAAGTGGCAAATGGAAGACCTTCATCAAAGTGTCTGCAAGTTATATGCCAGGTCAGGTCATACTCAGGATATTACCAGAATTGTTCAGCAACACCTAAGAGTCAAATGATCAAATTCTTCAGATCATGTTCAGATGCTAGTTGTGATTCAGTTTTTTTGGTAAACAAAATTGCATCAGCTTACTGTGCAGATTCATTGGTAAAATCAGTTCACATAGGCCTGATCCTTGAAAACATCTTGCAAAGTGTAATATTTTCCTAGAACAATAAAAATTAAAGGACAAAAACTTGCTCAAAGGGAATATTCTGGGCATTCTCTAGTAAAAGCTTTTTAGCTACAAGATGAAAGTCATTTTTCCGTGTTTGCTATAGACAAGCATTTGACAAGAGGGAAGGCGAAAATGTGGAAAATAAGTTTGTAACATCTCTTCATGTACTAGTAAACTGGATGTATCCAAACTCTAAAGGAGATCATAAAAGGGGATAGATAAAGTACCTACTTTGAGTAATGTTTGAATAATATACGAGTCATTGTGAAAAATGTGTTTCTGATAAACTATATGATGTAAAATGAATGCTTTATAATATGGAATAAAACATTTTCACTGCAAGTTAAAATGTGAGGTATTTTGGATTATTTTTTTCATTTTATTCATTCTTTCTACTTCTGGCAGATCTTGAAAAGGTGAATTCTGTATTTCTAGCTGTGAGACACACAGCAGCGTATTTTTCTTGAATACTCATAGTAAGTGGCTTAACAGCATGAAAAGAACTTCCTTACAAGGTGTCTTGTTCATGCCTTGTAATCTTGGTTCAGGTTATCTGGGAAGCTGTCTACTAACATGTGTGGCTTTGGGGATGCCTGGCTTCTTTTCTACCCCTACTCCACTGGCTTTTTCTTGAAAAGATATGTAATTTATATACTTACTGTCTCTCCAAAAGCAGTAATATAGAAACTGCTTATGTGGCTTGTTTCTCCAGTGAATGCTTATTTCCTGTTCTGGAACTGTCTACTATGTGATGAATGAGTGATGTTCTGCATTTTATACCTCTTTGAATGAGGTCAAGAGGACATCAAGAGATCTGGGGGCCCTTTGTCTTTCCCACACCGTGTAAAAAGGTTTATCACAGGAGTTAGTAGGAATGATTGATAGAGATTTAAACTAGATTTGAAGGAGGACAGGGGTAAAATGAGGCTCACCGTAAGCTATGGTGCCATGCCAAAATCTGAGGGACTTCGTGCTAATGAGGCCCTTTAGTGTGCTCCAGGAGGTGCTGGGTGTGACAAAGCATATTTGAAATGTTTCTACACCTGAACATGCAGCGTAAGGGAAAAGCAGGAAGAGCTAGAAGCCTTAACTCAGTCCCAGAGCTACAACACTGACATAAGTGAAACCTGGTGGGAAGAGCCCACCAGGCTCTCTTGTTTTTATGGGTGGCTTCAACTTGGTGGATGTTAACAATTAATAACACACAGCTCATACGAACAGGTTCAGGGGATTCCTTAAACACCTTGATGATAACTTCTTGGTGCAGGTACTAAGGGCTTTCCTTGGTTTGTTGCTTATAAATAGAGAGGGTCTTATGGGTGAAATGGCAATTGGCAGCCATCTTGGCCATAGTGACCACAAAGTATTCAAGTTCAAAATCTTGGTGATATAAATAAAATTGACACCCAAATTCCAGCCCTGGATTCAGGCTGAGCAGGCTTTGAGACTCTGAGGGAACTAGTTAGCAAGATTCCCTGGGATTCTGCATTTGAAAGAATTTGGTGGTGAAGTAAGTAAAGCAGAGACATTTAATGCCTTCTTCATGTCTGCCTTCAACACCAGTGATGAACTTTGGGACCTGCAGAGGGCTAAGTTGAAGGCCTATGACTGTGGTAACAGTAAATTCCCAGCCAACACTAAACCTGTACAGAATTTGCAGCTCCAACTGGGTGCATGGAAGTGAATGGGGCCCAATGGGATTAATCCCAGGGCACTAAAAAAGCTGACTGATATCATCACAAGACCTCCCTCAAATATTTTTCAGTGGTCTTGGGAATCTGGAGATGTGCCAGTTGACCAGAGGCTGGCAAATGTTATCCCAATTTTTGGGAAGGTCAGGATAAAGGATCCTGGTAATAATAGTCCTGTCAGTCTCATCTCAGTGCCTGGAAAAAATTATAGAGATTATTCTGAGAGTTACTGAAAGACATTTGAAACACAGTGCAGTCATTGGTTGTAGCAATCCACCAGTTCACAAGAGGGAAGCCCTATTTAGAAAACATAATTTCTTTTATGATAAGATTACCCACCTAGTTGACCAAGAGACGTTAGGTGATGTTAATCTTTGGATTTCAGCAAAGCTTTCAATATTGTCTCGTAGATCCTCAAACTACTGGAGTTCCAGAAACATTTGTATAATTTTCTCAGATGTAGGGTTTGAGTTATAGGTGGGTCTGTGTGGAGCCAGGAGTTGGACTTGAACGACCTTCTGAGTCCCTTCCAACTCAGGATATTCCAAGAGTCTAGGTTTAATTTCATTGAGAAGTGGATGATTATGTTTCTAGGGACAGGTCTTCAGAAGAATTACCATACCCATAATTATTCTCAAGATATTTTTGAAGTGCATTCCCTTATTCTTTACTTTGCATAAAAATTCATGAAGCTGTGTTGTTCAAAAGATGGTGTTATGACAACAGAATTCTAACAAACATCAAAATGCTGCACGTTGTTCTAGTCTTCAAATATTTTTCCTATAGAAATTTTTTACCAGTTTTAAACTGAAGCAATATGATGAAATACTATTTTACAGGAGAAGGGAACAGCTTGTAATTTGTCAATACTATGAAAATATTTGATATTCGTGGACTGCTTGTTTTGTGAATCACTGAATTTCTGTTTTGGTTTGGTTTGTTGGGTTTTTTTTTCCTTTTTTGTGTTATTTAGCAAACTAAAGGATCCCTGTGACTCCACTTTTGACTGGTTGTTTTATTATTTTTGTTTTGGTTCATTGGTTGGATTTTTTCGTTATTGTTTTTGTTACTGTAAGAGAAAATAATCACTCCATTTGAATTTGAAATATGTAATAATAACAACATTGTTTGATTTTCTGCGTAAATATTTTTAATTTTTATCCATAAAATTTGATGTGCTCTTAACCCAAACAGAATGTGAATTGAGAACGGAACTTGCTGCAGCTAACATTCATGACCTCCTTGTGCATGATACTATGGAGACAGGGCAGATGTGTGA
>VXAB01008254.1:72653-103076 GCA_013399175.1 Odontophorus gujanensis | reverse complement strand
CTCCACTGGCTTTTTCTTGAAAAGATATGTAATTTATATACTTACTGTCTCTCCAAAAGCAGTAATATAGAAACTGCTTATGTGGCTTGTTTCTCCAGTGAATGCTTATTTCCTGTTCTGGAACTGTCTACTATGTGATGAATGAGTGATGTTCTGCATTTTATACCTCTTTGAATGAGGTCAAGAGGACATCAAGAGATCTGGGGGCCCTTTGTCTTTCCCACACCGTGTAAAAAGGTTTATCACAGGAGTTAGTAGGAATGATTGATAGAGATTTAAACTAGATTTGAAGGAGGACAGGGGTAAAATGAGGCTCACCGTAAGCTATGGTGCCATGCCAAAATCTGAGGGACTTCGTGCTAATGAGGCCCTTTAGTGTGCTCCAGGAGGTGCTGGGTGTGACAAAGCATATTTGAAATGTTTCTACACCTGAACATGCAGCGTAAGGGAAAAGCAGGAAGAGCTAGAAGCCTTAACTCAGTCCCAGAGCTACAACACTGACATAAGTGAAACCTGGTGGGAAGAGCCCACCAGGCTCTCTTGTTTTTATGGGTGGCTTCAACTTGGTGGATGTTAACAATTAATAACACACAGCTCATACGAACAGGTTCAGGGGATTCCTTAAACACCTTGATGATAACTTCTTGGTGCAGGTACTAAGGGCTTTCCTTGGTTTGTTGCTTATAAATAGAGAGGGTCTTATGGGTGAAATGGCAATTGGCAGCCATCTTGGCCATAGTGACCACAAAGTATTCAAGTTCAAAATCTTGGTGATATAAATAAAATTGACACCCAAATTCCAGCCCTGGATTCAGGCTGAGCAGGCTTTGAGACTCTGAGGGAACTAGTTAGCAAGATTCCCTGGGATTCTGCATTTGAAAGAATTTGGTGGTGAAGTAAGTAAAGCAGAGACATTTAATGCCTTCTTCATGTCTGCCTTCAACACCAGTGATGAACTTTGGGACCTGCAGAGGGCTAAGTTGAAGGCCTATGACTGTGGTAACAGTAAATTCCCAGCCAACACTAAACCTGTACAGAATTTGCAGCTCCAACTGGGTGCATGGAAGTGAATGGGGCCCAATGGGATTAATCCCAGGGCACTAAAAAAGCTGACTGATATCATCACAAGACCTCCCTCAAATATTTTTCAGTGGTCTTGGGAATCTGGAGATGTGCCAGTTGACCAGAGGCTGGCAAATGTTATCCCAATTTTTGGGAAGGTCAGGATAAAGGATCCTGGTAATAATAGTCCTGTCAGTCTCATCTCAGTGCCTGGAAAAAATTATAGAGATTATTCTGAGAGTTACTGAAAGACATTTGAAACACAGTGCAGTCATTGGTTGTAGCAATCCACCAGTTCACAAGAGGGAAGCCCTATTTAGAAAACATAATTTCTTTTATGATAAGATTACCCACCTAGTTGACCAAGAGACGTTAGGTGATGTTAATCTTTGGATTTCAGCAAAGCTTTCAATATTGTCTCGTAGATCCTCAAACTACTGGAGTTCCAGAAACATTTGTATAATTTTCTCAGATGTAGGGTTTGAGTTATAGGTGGGTCTGTGTGGAGCCAGGAGTTGGACTTGAACGACCTTCTGAGTCCCTTCCAACTCAGGATATTCCAAGAGTCTAGGTTTAATTTCATTGAGAAGTGGATGATTATGTTACTAGGGACAGGTCTTCAGAAGAATTACCATACCCATAATTATTCTCAAGATATTTTTGAAGTGCATTCCCTTATTCTTTACTTTGCATAAAAATTCATGAAGCTGTGTTGTTCAAAAGATGGTGTTATGACAACAGAATTCTAACAAACATCAAAATGCTGCACGTTGTTCTAGTCTTCAAATATTTTTCCTATAGAAATTTTTTACCAGTTTTAAACTGAAGCAATATGATGAAATACTATTTTACAGGAGAAGGGAACAGCTTGTAATTTGTCAATACTATGAAAATATTTGATATTCGTGGACTGCTTGTTTTGTGAATCACTGAATTTCTGTTTTGGTTTGGTTTGTTGGGTTTTTTTTTCCTTTTTTGTGTTATTTAGCAAACTAAAGGATCCCTGTGACTCCACTTTTGACTGGTTGTTTTATTATTTTTGTTTTGGTTCATTGGTTGGATTTTTTCGTTATTGTTTTTGTTACTGTAAGAGAAAATAATCACTCCATTTGAATTTGAAATATGTAATAATAACAACATTGTTTGATTTTCTGCGTAAATATTTTTAATTTTTATCCATAAAATTTGATGTGCTCTTAACCCAAACAGAATGTGAATTGAGAACGGAACTTGCTGCAGCTAACATTCATGACCTCCTTGTGCATGATACTATGGAGACAGGGCAGATGTGTGACATTAGAAATGGAACTATGGGACTTGAAGGCACTGCCTGCTGAAGAGAAAGGGTTAGGATATTCTTTGAGGTATCTCCCCTGCTCCTACTCCTTTCTGCCAGCCATTTCCACTCATCTGCAACCTCACTGCGGGACAGGCGAGCCCCTGTCCTTCACCTGTAGATCTGCAACCCACAAGATATGGCTTCTGTTTCCCTCTCTGATGACCCTGCTTTCCTCCTTCTGTTCTGTCAGCTGATAGAAAGAGGAAAAATTAAAGCAAAGGCTTTGGTCTCCAGTTACAAACCTGGGAAGCTTGTAGAAGAGAATGGCCAGGAAGCAGCTCCACATTTCTCTGTAAGGAAAAATTAGGAAGGTTGTGCCAGTTGATCTCTACCCTGCCTCTTCCCTAATCATGGACCAAGTGCACAAGCTGCCTCCTTCTGTCTGTGTCTGAGGTCTTTGTAGCAGGGCAGATGGATAAGCGTTAAACCACTTTTGGGAGAAAGCTGACTCAAGGCTTTCAATGTCGTGTAGCAATAATAGTTTGCTTGCTTCATAACAAACTCAGTGGATTTTGTGGAAATACATATGTCATCATTCAAGTAAAAAGGAACTTCAAATTTTCACTTCACTGTGAAAGAAATATACTTCACTGGAAACAGTCTGACGTCTTGTAGGTGAAGTTATTGTTAATAGGTTTAGTTGTTAAAGATTGAGAAGATTTATTTGTATTGTAACCTTTTAACAACACACAGCTGTCGTCAGTGAAGTATATTTGGTACATCTGTTCCAAAAGAAAGGCAAAACCAAACAAACCTAAGTTTCCTCTGTTTGGCTGTTATTTTATTCCTATTTTAAACTGATTATGGGTGTTATTCTTAGTGAACTGTAGACCTATTGGCAAATATTAGTGGACAACGCTCTGAGTTACACAGGAGACAAACTAAGTGGTGATCATTTCCATATAGCCTTCAGGTATTTAAATCTAACATCAAGGGTTAAACCAGTGTTTAGGAGTCCTGAAGCGCCTAAGGTTTTTGCTGGAAGTTCTGCTGCCTTGTAATTTAAATCCTGTCCAAGCTAACTGAAACAGAATTTGGTACCTGTCTGAACTGATGGAATGTAAGGCTTGGTGTGAGCTCTTCAACACATCCATTTCCTCACCTACACCGTAATAAAATAATTAACGACCAAGTATTTTCTCTTCTCTGGGTTTGAGACTAATCATCTGTCAAGTTATTTTCAGTAGAGGGAGGGGAGGATATTTTGCTGAGAAAATAATATGTTAGTACAGATGTAATTTCAATATATACTCCTACGTAAGACTTTCTAATCTCTGAAATTGCAAGGACATTGATCCTAAAAAGGTCCATTGTGTTTCAGTGAATGGATTTAAGACTTTATTCTTTCATAAAGTAAATGTACACTGCCATAGGAAAAAGCAGTCTTTCCATAGAATAGAGTATTGCTATGACCACATCTGAATTGATACTGTTAATTTAGTTCTTGTTACTGTAGATATCGATGGGAGAGAAGTAAAACAGATCAGCCACTTGAGTTTTACTTTATCAGCATGTTTTTCGAAACCAAGGTTTTATGTGCCCTTCCTGTCTTTGTGTGCTCTAGGATATTCAGATGGAAAAGAGAGAGGATAATGCATTGTTCCTGCACAGTCCTTCCATCAGTACGGTGTACACAGACAGCTCAGACCCATCGTTGCTTTGGCAAGAAAAGGATCTTACTATGAGGAGAATAAGTTCTTATTCTAAATAGGCTAATAAGCCAGATCTATACTTATAGACCTTCATTTTCCTAAAATTCCACATAATTGCGATTTTTCTGTGTTAAGCCTCTCAGCAGATAAACAATTACCTTGCTCTGAGACATGTATCATAAGTAATAATAGACAAAACAACTAATAATGATCCTTAATGAATAAGTATGAGGGTTTAATGATGTCTTAGGGCCAAAATGCAAAGAGCATGATTTTCACTTATACCAGAATTACTTTGTGCTCCAGAGGCCTAGAAAAAAGCTTTCAAGAGTAAGTACAGACTTACTAGGTAATAAAACAGAATGATAGTGTAAGTGGGATTACAGTCCACTGTTTCTTTTAGCAGTGTCTAAACCAAAGTGCAAACATGCTCTGTTCTTGGCCGTGAAACAGAACTGTCTTCAGGTTGCCAGTCCAAAGCCACAGGAAAGATTTCAAAGATGTCAGTTAAATTAATAGAGTGGCAAGGATTATATTCTCCAAGTAAGGCTGAGAATTCTATGTCTGATCTTCCAAATGAACAAAAGCAAAGCTATTTCAGTGTACCATCCATGGTGGTNCTAGTCAAGGATGTTGTTCTTTTTAGCAGAGCTGTAAATAGGCTCCTCTTCAACTGCAGTAGTGTAATGCCCTGGTGCTGGTTTAGAGCCAGTTCTGTGTGTATATCTACCTTTATCTCCTTTGTTGCATTACATGCTTGAATGATAAGCTATATAGAAAAGAAGAATTTTTTCCTTCTAAAATTAAGAAGCTTTTAATTATATAAAAGCTGTGCTGGTCCTTGAGAGTCTGTCAGACTTTTTTCATGTCACTATGAAAGATAATTAAATGAACAATTGAAACACAAATGTAAAATCATACACAAAAATAGTACAGCCTAAGGAGGTTGTTACTGAACAATGAGCACTTTGGGTAAGAATTAACGGAATCTTTTAGACAGAAAAGTAATGCAAAATAATGGGCAGTCTTCGTTGGTCCATGATATCCACAGTCCTTCTTTAGTTCCTCTTCTCCCAGTGAGACTCCAAGTGCCTTGCTTGGAGATTTTTTAACTAGTTTTGAATTCACTGTTTGTTTGTTTTTTAACACTTGTTCACTGCTTTTAACCTTTCATTCAGCCAAGACCAAATGCAGTTGTGAATGAGAGGGAGAGAAGCCATAAGATGAGTGTGCTGCATAGCTCTGCTTTTGGCACTAAGCTAGCAAGCTTGCCAGCCACTGTTCTCTAGACCACAGCTCTCACAGTTCTTCAGGAAAGGAGCACCCCAATCACTTCAGTGCATTCAGAATGCTTTACATCTGAATCTTAAATGTGAGGAGGCATACCTTGCATGTATTTGGTGACAGTGGTGAAGAGAGGAGTGATTATGTGCCCTGTGGGATGATGCAGGTTACCATGTTCTTAGAGCACACATCACTTTCAGAAGGGTCATGAAGTATCACAGTTCCTGCAGGCTGTTTTAGTGTATACTCTACTACTTTGAATTATTTAGTATGTCTAATTGTGGAGAAGAGTGGAACATCATTTAATATTATGGAAACAGAATCCTTGGAGTTTGAAGGAATCCTCAAGGGTCATCTGTTCCAACTGCCCTGCAATGAAGAGGGACATCCACTCCTCGGTCATGTTGCTCAGAGCCCCTTCCAGCCTGACCTTGGATATCTCCAAGAATGGGTCATCTGCCATTTCCATGGGCAACCTGTTCCAGTGCCTCATGACCTTTATTGTGAAAAACTTCTTCCTTTTATCCAGCCTAAATCTCCCCTCTTGAAACCATTTCCCCTTTTCTTGCCGCAACAGATCTTGCTGAAGAGTTTGCCCCCTTCTTTCCAAAAGCCCCACTTTATATACTGAAAGGCCACTATCAGGGCTTTCAGTGCTTTCTCTTCTCCAGGCTGTACAGCCCCAGTTCTCTCAGCCTGTCCTTGTAGGTGAGGTGCTCCAGCCCTCCAAGTGGTCNTTTATCCAGCCTAAATCTCCCCTCTTGAAACCATTTCCCCTTTTCTTGCCGCAACAGATCTTGCTGAAGAGTTTGCCCCCTTCTTTCCAAAAGCCCCACTTTATATACTGAAAGGCCACTATCAGGGCTTTCAGTGCTTTCTCTTCTCCAGGCTGTACAGCCCCAGTTCTCTCAGCCTGTCCTTGTAGGTGAGGTGCTCCAGCCCTCCAAGTGGTCATCTTCATATCACACAATCATAGGGGTTGGAAGGGACCTCTAGAGGTCATCGAGTCCAACCCCCCTGCCAAAGCAGGCTCCATAATGTCCCTCCCCTCTGGGACAGTTCTGTGTCTATCCTGTGCTGAGGACTCCACACCTGGATGCAGTACTCCAGGTGAGGCCCTGCCAGCTCAGAGCAGAGGGGCAGGATAATCTCCCTCTACCTGCTAGCCACGCTTCTTTTGATCCAGCCCAGGATATCGTTGGCTTTCTGGGCTGTAAGGGCTCATTGCAGCTAATGTCCAACTTGCCGTTCACCAGTATCCCCGTGTTTTTTTCATCAGGGCAGTGATCTACCCTTACACCCCTCAGCTTGTACTGATTGTGGAGGTTGCCACAGGTGCAAGACCTTGCACTTGACATTGTTGAACCTCATGAGGTTCTCCTGGACCCACTGCTTGAGCCTGTCTAGGTCTCTCTCATCCCTCAGGTGTATTGTCTGCACCACACAGCTTGGTGTCATCTGCCAACTTACTGAAGGTGCACTCAGTCCCACTGTTGATGTCACTGATGAAGATGTTAAAAAGGTATTTTCTGTTCTATTACTAAAAATGACTTGATGAAAGCTATTTGTAAACTGTGTTCTATTACTAGCGTACTTGGTGTGCGTTAGTTGCAAAGTGTCTGCAGATGATATTTTCTACCGTGCATTATGGAATGAAGATATTTCTTTTTATACATAGTTCAAGCACAAATTATAATACAAAACATCTGGATGTATCATTTTCAGAATTAACAAATACTCATGTAGTATTTTCTATTTCCAAATAATTAAAAATTCCCTATATTTTTTAGTTTTTTTACCATGCCAGTATTTTTAGCAACTGTTCCTTTCTGTCCTTTGTCATTCATGACATTGCACATCCAGGGCAGACCTCTGTATTCACACCCATCCACCTTCTGCATTTTGAGGTTGTTGTCAGATTCATATGATCTGCTAACTTGCATTAACATTCTGTTTGCCTTGTTATTACAGAGTTTGTAATTTGATACTCTCCTCTAGAGTATCAGAAGAACAGGTGCAATCAGTGAACATACTGCAATGCAGCTTGTTAGAAAGATTTTGGACATTTTTTGCTCAAGGAAAAAAAAAAACAAGCATATCTGTACTGACCATTTCCAGCTTTCCATAATTTTTGCTGCATAATTTCAATGCTCACTAGATAATCATCTGCATACTAAGATATAAATCCACAGATCTAAATTTAGATATGGTACCTGAGTAAAACTGTGAGGGTTTTTTTGTTTGTTTGTTTTTTCCAATAATAACCTGCCTTTAAAACTGAAATTTTACTTATTTACAGTGTGTAATGAAATTTCTAGTACATATTAAATTTCAGAAGAAGAGTTTGAAATACCTTCAGGATTTGCATTACTCAAGTGACAGTA
Organism: Odontophorus gujanensis; assembly: GCA_013399175.1. Classification (NCBI taxonomy): domain Eukaryota; kingdom Metazoa; phylum Chordata; class Aves; order Galliformes; family Odontophoridae; genus Odontophorus; species Odontophorus gujanensis. The sequence goes on along the minus strand of VXAB01008254.1, from coordinate 95,355 downwards.
CATCAAACTTTCTGGAACATTCTGAGCTGATGTCACATTGGGCTAATGAAAACAACAACAAAACCCCTTTTAAATATTTCCATATAGAGTCACAGAACCTCTTAGAGTCACAGTAAGTCTCTTCTCCATGTATGAAAAATTGATGTATGAGCTAATGAACAATTTTGCAAAATGTCAGAAAATAACTTAGAATGGCAGAAGTTGCTGAAAGATGCTGTGAAATCTAAGTTTAAAATCTTAAAAATATTGCAAATATGTTCATATATGTGCAAGTACTTGCATCCTTTTCTGTGCTACTTAGAAAAGTAATGAAGGAATCGTGTGTTAGGTACCCAAGTGTTAGCCTTCCAGCCTCTGCATTAATTCATCATGGGCATATTATATTTTTTGAACCATGACCAGAATCATTATTAACTTTTTTTTTTTTTTCTGAGAATCCATCTAACATAACTGATAGTGATTTATAGCTCAGTGTGGAGAGGCAGATAAAGATCCGTCTTTCAGTAACTAAATACGAAGACTACAGAAGGGAATGAAAAACCTTGGTAATTTCCCAGCAACTAAAATAACAATGACACTACCAGTTTTGTGTCTCCTTTTAGGGCAATATTCCCACTGAAGTCAGCGAATTAAAGTTTTAAGTAACATTACTCAGTGCAGATTTCTAAAAGCATTTATTTGCTATTGAATTTGTCATCTGTTTTCTTCAGTTACTCATAAAAACCTACACTGTTGATTTTATAATTCTGACCCAGTTAAATTCTGAAATAGTTAGTAAAGCATTGGAGAACACTGTGAGAAGTACTTTCAGAAGGAAAAAAACACCACACTGCTGCTCCTATTTCAAACAGACTAAGTTGTGATGGATCTAATACTTGTATAAGCTTGTATAAACTGATGTGGGATTACATAAAACATTAGGCAAGGTTGGTGCAGCACAGGTGGATGGGAGGTGGAAATGTCCATATAAGAAACATTTTGCACAAAAATGGTCAGTCTTCACCTGCCAGCTGTGTCATCATTATGGGACTGAAGTGCAGTAGAGGTGTCTCTGGGGAGACGTTCCAGGAAGGATGAGGAGGACAAGGCAGAGTCTTCATAGAGTTTGACAGGTAGATTTGTGGAGACATCTTGTTACCTGGGATAGAAGTCTCCAGCACTGTCCAATGGTGTGCTTTACACAGTTGTTACTGTGTTTTGTCCTCTTAAATATTTAATTTTGAAAGTCATACCATTTTAAGCCTGCTTTTAGTCACAACATTGTGACACAACATTGTGACACAACATAAGGACAGCTAGGACTCTGTCTTATTCCCCTAACATACCTCTTCTCTTTAGTATCAACTGGAACCAGATTGTTTGTCCACAGAGATCCTCAGAGGTGGCCTTTGAGGATCCCCGAACCAGTCTTTATCAGAGGGGATAAGGAGGTTTTTATGAAGCCCATCTACCCAAGGCACAAATGGGGAGAATTCCAACTGCTTCAGCTGGAGATGTTTCATGTGGAGCAGCAACACCTCATCTTATGGCAGCAGGAGGGAGGTGCTGATGCTTGATGCTCAAAAAGAGCCAAGAGCTATTTTAGTGACTTATACATCAAAATCGTTTGTGCTCTTTGAGAGCTGCAAATGTCAAAAAAGTCAGGTTTGAGTCAGTGGTATATTGCAATATCTGGAAGGAAGAATAAACTCCAGCCTATTGTTTTGGAAATAATTAAGTAGGTGAATGAGTGTTGAGATGTGTATTTTCAAACTGGTGCAATTCTGTTCTGATTGTATTAACTATATAATTTCAGAATAACTAAATGCAATTATAGTTTTACAAGTACAAGTAAGTCACAGCACCTTCTTTCACTGTAAGTAATACACAGTGTGAGTCCATGCATATATGCACATAAAAGAAAACAGCCAAGTGTTGACATTACGATGAGAGAGCAGTGGAAGCAGATGGCTTGTTCACTTAAACTTGCACTTGTGTCGACTTCATTAAGATAAATATCCCTGACACACTTTTCTATATATATTTATATATGGATATGTGTGTGTGTTTACATCTGTGATCGCTCTTAAGATATTTCTAATGTTTCGATTAGCTCAATTTTATCCCAGCAATGCATTTATAAAGTTCTGTTGCTTTTTTTATTTTATAAATGAAAAAATGTGTACAGGATAGAGTGTCATTTTATATTACTGTTTAAAATGTTGTAGCTAGGATGTATACCTAAGTGTAAGTCTACACTACTTACCTGGTGTAGGGAACCTGCTTTGGCAGGGGGGTCGGACTCAATGATCTCTTGAGGTCCCTCCCAACCCCTATGATTCTATGATTCTATGATACACAAGTGTGCTTATAACCTGTATGTGTAAATATTTAATTTACAATTAGTATTCACATTGCTGTGTTCATGAAATATGTTTCACATGTGTTTATACTCTGACACTGTCACGTCTGCTTTTTACCTCAAGGACTCCTTCATTCCACTGTCAGCAGGATCCTGAAATCTGAGCTTTAAGCAGATGGAGGGCAAAATCAAGTATTCTTTTGATTTCTATTTTTAATGGATAATTTACTTCCCATGTATTCATACTAAAACCAATAGAAGGCCATCATCTCCGTGTCAGTCAAACATGGTTTTCACTGATCATCCTGCCTCTGAAGGAAAGATCATGTCTGCCAGCTAGATGTGTCTCAAATCACACATAACACTTTTGAAGAAGGTGACATGGCCAGCAATCTTAATATATTTTAATCTATATGATGTACCAAGTCATCTAAAATAGCAAAATCAAATTCTAAGTCTCCTGAATCCTGGAAAGAATCACCACCTGGGATTTGCAGTTCCATCAGCAAATGATAGCCATGTAACAGCAGGCATATAATCATGCACAATGTACATGACACTTCAGGAGGTTTAAAAAAAAGTGCTTTTGCAATGTCTTGGAAATTTGGTGTAATTGTCCAATCACTTGCCTGTAAAGCCAGCGAACAAACCCACTGTTGTGCACAATTAAACAGCAGTCACTGGACAGCAGTCACTGGAAATAAGTGCTGAATCCCCAAGTGGAAAACATGCAATGGGCACAGGTCTCATACCAGATCATCAGAGATCATGAATGCTTCTGAAAGCACAGCATCATCGGGAATGGGAAGAAACTAAGATAACTCTTTCAAATTGTTCAGCATATGGAAAATAGCATTCTAAACAGGAAAGCATTTATGGACAGTTGATGTTTCCTGCACAATAAATTTTACAAGGAAACGTCTACTACCTGTTTTGCAGTTAGGATAATAAAGTGAGTAACTGCTGTGAACTCGCAGAGGTCCTTGCTAGTGCTTTTACATTAAATCCTAACTTCTTGCATTAGTGGGCTGAAAATAACACAGTTCCTAATAAATAATTGATAAGGCATGAATTTAACATTTGCTTGAAACAAGAGTGCGAGAGATTGAACACAGGAAAATGCAAGCTTGTATTTTTCCTCTACAGTTGAAACTCCAGGCTGCACGCAGCATCACCCAAAATCCAAACCCTCTGTGTGAGAGTGCTCTCCAAACATTCAAAGAACTCTGGCACTGGAGCCATGCCCACTGCCTGTTCTGTACCCACCATGCTCTGGTGAGGACTTTTTCCCTAACACTCCCCCCATCCTCCCCCCTAAGCCCCTGACACAGCTCCATCCTATTCTCTCTCAGGCTCTGACGTGTTTTAATGGATGGTACTGCTAGTGCCAGTTAGCATTATGCATGATGATAATGCAATATCAACCAGAACAAAAACAAACTGAAGATAGTGTCACTGTGAGGTATGAACTTAAAACAGCTTTGAAAACAAATTTCTTCTGTTCGTGGCTTATTTTTGCTTTGAACCTCTTTTTTGTTTTTGTTTCTGTTTTCTTTTCATTTTTTTCTGAGAAGAGGAAATTTGAGATTTGAAGTGGTAATGAAATATTGCCCAGAGATGAAGATAGTTACAGGATGATTAAGTCCTCGTTCCTGAAGACATACATCTTTCATCTACTGCTCAATGCAGAAGTTCAACATTGTATTTAGATTTCCTTTTTCCTTTCTACATCCATGGATTTTCACCCCCACTCTTCACCTTCTGCTAACATCCTGGAGAAAAGCAAAAGGCTGTGATGGTGGTTGCTAGGAGGAAATATCAAGAAGGTTAGGGAAAAAAAATAATCTCATATTAAGCTGCAACGTAATTTCTCTTTGCTATGAGGCAATTAAGAAACACTTCACGGAACATGAAGAACACGATCAGATACAAGTGTGCACCACACACCAGCGAGTTTACGTGTCTCCAAATATTGCATCCAGTGAGAGGCATTTGTCTAAGGGTAATGGATCACAACTGTGTGTATCAGATATAACTGCAAGCTTTAACAAATGCACTGTTTTCCCATTTCATTATTATATTTCATATGACTGGATCATTCTGTTCATTGTACCTATGCCCATTTTTACTGCTTAGATGAGGAAACGTCTTCCCGAGTAAATAATGATAATTGACAATGATAAATGAAAATATGATTTAGTTGAAATAGAGTATATATGAAGACAATATATGTGTGCTTTTTGTTTGTTTGTTTATTTACTGTAGCTTTATTGTTGCCTCTGGTCTGGTTGGACCTCTTAATAAGAATTTGAATAGATTGTAAAGAACAATTTTTAAAGAAAAAAAACTGAACCAAACTCAGCCGTGCACTAAATGAATTGTTTTCAATCAGTTTAATTTATTTTGGTGTATTTTGTCCAAGTAATGCACTTTATATTTATGTGCTGGACAAATAAGTTTCTACAGGTATCCTTATCAGTCCTGTGATGAGCACCAGCAAGGAAAGGAAGAAATCATTATGATGAAACTTGTAAAATGTGTTTCCTTGTGCTACAAGCAATGAGAGGGAGAGATGGATGGTGTATATCTATATTACATCTCTTGTAAAAGCAGTGGATAGTTAAATGCATTTTATTAACCCCTGGTAGTTGTTATGTCTCAGAGCTCTCAGGCATTAATATTGTGTATGTTCAAATAGTAGGACATGAGGGAGTGGGAAAATGGACATTTTTGTCTTTCACTGTCCACTAACACTGTAAAGTACAGTGCTGTACTTGTTAATATTGGGATACTTAAAAATTCCCAGAAAATACATTCTGTATATAGAGAGTAGACATTATTTGTTTGGGGTGGATACGGTGTTTTTTTCCAGAAATAATGAAGATGAGCAGGACTGCCCCTGGAGCAGCGTGAAGGATGGGGAGTTGTCAGTGCTGTGGTTGTGATGTTTGACAACTGCATTTCACCAGATTAATAACAGAAAGTCATTAGCAGAGAAGACCTTATAAGGCAAGTTATAACATAAACCACATGGAAGCATAATGTACACTTTGACAAATGTCAGTGAGCTGCAAATAAATCTGTGCTGTTAGTCCCTTCTTCAGCATACACTTAAGTACACATGTAAGCACATCCAAGCACACCTGGATTATGCAGTGGAACAACACAGTGCTGTGTTATCCCTTCTTAAAGATGACATGCAGTTCAAGTGACTTGCTGAGTTCGGGCAGTTCTGTGTAGTGAAATGATTACAGAGAGCTCTGCTTTCAAAAACAACAAATCTAGGAGCCTTGGTTTTCTTTCTTCCTTTCTTTTTTTCCCCATTATGGTTTCATAAAAGGTGCTTGAAAATAAATTAATTCCCCTTGTAATGTCGAAGTTGCTACTTAATGCTGATGCCTTACAGTAATTTTACCTTAGGAAAAATAACACAAAACAAAGCAAAACAAAACAAAACAAAAAACCCTCTCTGCTGTAATTCCGGAGGCTTTGACATGTTAATTTAATCTCCAAGGACAAGAAGTGATTACTATTGGAAAGTATATTTATATATCCCACTCCTAATTTAATTAAAACAGTTCAACAGTTTGAATAAAATATGAAATCAGATTCCCTAGCAAAACTTCTAAAAAACACAATATTTCTAATGTAAATAACTCAAAGAGCAAAAAAAAATTTTTGTTTTGTCTAAAACTTCACTGAGGAGTAGAGGTACCTCCATTCCCATGTCATTTGCAGTTGTTTTCAGTATGTAGCTGAGAGATACAGTAATGCAGCTCTACAACAAAGCTTTATCTTAACATCTTGTCTCCACTGGCTAGGGATTTTTACTTCTTTCTTTTTTTTTTCAGCTTTAGCTTGCAGAGGACACTTGCTTTTGCCTTTGTTTTTTGCTTTCAAGGAGACACTCGGCAAAATACCCAGCATAGCACCAGAGGTTTGGGATGCTGTTTACTATTCATGAAGGCTGGCCATGGCACACAGCCTGGGAACGGCTCGGTCAGGAGCGTGGCCACAGGGAGCTGCAGAGGCAGCCCACCATACTCCCAGGGACAGCTGAGGTCAGCAGCTCATTTGCCTCATCAATCAAACTCCCCAGCAGCGACTGCAGTTCATTTTCTCCCCTTAAGTGTCTGCTCCACGTGGTGACAGCCAAGCCTGGGCCCGCAGGAGGTGTCTGTGCCACCAGCACTGCGAATCCAGAGTGTGGTCACAGCCCATTTCATGTTTGCTGCTTCTCTGTGCTTGCCAGTATCTTGCCTGGCCCTGGGTGTCTGTCAGCTCTCACAACTCCATTGGATAGAAAAGCATCCTCCGTGCAGGACAGGGAGCAGGGGAAATCGCTGCTTCATGTACATCAAGTCCACCGCTGCATGGGAGGTGTTACATTTCTTGCTGGGAACTTGAAGACTGCAGGCACTTTGTCCCCTCTTGTCAGCTGCAAGCCCCAGTGTAAAGCTTGTGCACTTTTATCCATCATTAACTTGCTACTACCAGGAAGGCCAGTGGGATGCACAATCCAGCAGCAGAGCACACTTCTGAGGTGCTCCTATCCTGGTTTTGAACAGCAGGGAACTGAGTCATGGGAGAAGTCATTTCCCCAGCTCCTACGTCGAGTTGTGACAGAAGCAGAATTAAAACAACCTGGTTTTCATCCCCTCAAGTGCATTTGCTGCCTTTTGTCTGTTCCTTTTTCTCTTTCTGTGGTGCTGCAGCTTTTCTTGGCTTTGTCTTTGTGGTGTTTCTTTAGTGAAGAAAAACTATCATTTCTCCCTTTACTTATTACCTTCTTCTCCACCTTGGATGCACTGATACATTTCAGAGCTTAGTGCAGTCCAAAGCAGGTATTACTGCACAATTCTCTGTGTGTTCTGGACTTAAACTGTGATTATATTGTAGAGACTTAATAGTGCCATCTTAACTGACAGAGGAAAAAAATGTACTCAAGAAACAAAAGCAGTATGTTTAACTCTTAAACAGATCTCCATTTCATCCCATCCAGAATCTCCATTTTGTCCCATCTGAACTGCCTAACACAGGACCTTGCTAGATTATATTTTTCTGTATTTATATTTCCAAGTTGCTCTCCAAGGTTTCTGGCCTGCTATGTCAATTATTGTTCATTACTATTTTTTACAAGAGATCAATATTCAATGATAAAACTGATAAAAAACAACAATAAAGGATAGCCTTGTTCTCTTGACCAGTCACTGAAAAGATTGTAAGATAAAATATCAACTTTTACACTGCTTGCAAGTGACAATCCCCCCTGAAACTTTGTGGGGAAATGGCAGTTTTCTGTAGTAGAAAATAAAGTTGCAGCCTCAGAAGAACATCACCTGAGCTCTCCTAAATTCGAAACAGTACAACTGGCGAAACATTGAGAACAAATGTTATGTATTTTGTGTCCAGAACTTCTATGTGAGATCAGCTTCAGTGCGGCTTGTCCCACTGCTTTTTAAGTCTAAAATGAAATCTTGATCTAAAAGACTCTGGTAGGCATGTCAGTGAGTGCTAAAAATGGTGCTACTGGTACAGTTTGACCTAATACAGAAAATCCGTTATCTGTAGAACACTAAGCCTAGGGTTTCTGAAATACCCACCAGAAATACACCTTGGGTCAGTGAAAGGTGTCTGTGTGTCCTGGGATACCAAACCAATGGCTTAAGGCAGAACATACTGGTTGTTCCTTTGGAAGATACAGTTAGAGCAGAGTAATTGCTTTTTTAAAATTATTATTATTTAATTATTTTTCTAATCACAGAATTGTAGGGGTTGGAAGGGACCACTTGAGATCATCAAGTCCAACGCGCCCTGACAANCCAATCCTCCCAACTTTGTATCATCAGCAAACTTGCTGAGGGTGGCCACTATCCCCTCATCAAGGTCATTGATGAAGATGTTGAACAAGACTGGACCCAGCACGGACCCCTGGGGGACACCACTGGTTACAGGCCTCCAACCGGACTCTACACCGCCAATGACAACCTTCTGTGCTCTGCCAGTCAGCCAGTTCTCAACCCACTTCACTGTCCACTTGTTTATCCCAAACATCCTTAGCTTTGTTATAAGGATGTCATGGGGGACAGTATCAAATGCCTTTCTGAAATCAAGGCAGACTACATCCACTGCCCTCTCCTCACCCACCCAGCCAGTGACAACATCATAGAAGGCCACCAGGTTGGTCAAGCATGACCTCCCCTTGGTGAACCCATGCTGGCTACTTCTGATAACCTCCTTTTCTTCCAATTGTCTGGAGATGGCATTCAACACAAGTTGTTCCATCACCTTTCCAGGGACAGAGGTGAGGCTGGCTGGCCTGCAGTTACCCTAATCCTCCTTCCGTCCTTTCTGAAGACCAGAGCAACACTGGCTATCCTCCAGTCTTCAGGCACCTCTCCCATTCTCTAAGACATCTCAAAGTTGATAGAGAGTGGTTCAGCAATCACCTTAGATTGCTGATGAATTAATGAAATCCCCTTAGACTATAGCTAATCCCTGATGGGTAAAATGACAATTGGTCAGCTCACTAGGAATATCTTCAAGACAAGATAAAATGTGTGGAAACATTACACATCTGTTTTTTTTCCAACGCTTGTTGGAAAGTTGTATTTCATCCTAAGAATAACACCCTGGGTTTGGAAGGAAGGGTTTGCTTAACCAAAAATGAAATGCAGAAAATCTATCTTGTGCTTCATTTTTAGGGTGTGTTTGAGACCTTGAAGCGGGCACAGATCTCCTTTTCTAAGCCCTCTGATATCCGCACCTGGAACAACCCATGATGCCAGGCGGCTGATGCAGTGCAGGACCCATTTTGAATTGGTCACAGTGGTACTGGTGCAGCTGCTTCACAACGAGTCCTGAGGGGTTTTATGGTTATAATTTCTCCTTTGTGTGGGGAATGAAAATGGAAGCTGGTCCTGATATATGTAACAAGTATGGCCCTAACTTGCAAATACTGTTATTTCTGTCTAATCTCTTCTCCTCTATTCCAGCCCAAAACAAAGCCTTTACCATAGTGGGGCAATGCTTGCCCTTGGTGACAGAGGTCATTTTTTTGTTAAGTACAGCTCATATTGCATCAGAGACTTTTCTGGTTGTACATCTACACTTATTGTGTAGGTTTAAGCCCTGGCATATGGAGACTACTTTCCACAGCAGAGAAGGAGTGATCTTATACAGAGGAACTCAGCATTCCAGTCAACATCAAAACTTCAAAGAAATTCACTGACTGAAATTAAACTGCACCCTCACAGCTGTGATGCTGCCTGTCACTGCATGCTGACTTGGAGAGGCATTTAGAGTAGAAATCCCTATGCACAGCCTCCCTGTGCAGCCATCTCCCGCAGGCCACCCGCCTGTTCTGACTAGCAATGCAGTAGCCTTCATTTGAGGATAAGTTGACAAAGGCAATTTTTAAGAAGCAAGAAAACGAGCAATTGAGATTGAGTTTTTTAGTGCAGCAAGTTTCTAAATTGAGAAGGCAAACCCTAGGCTACAAATAGAACCTGACACTTCAGGTATGTGTCATTGGATGATGTAAAGGTAGCAAAGGAGCTGGTTTACTATTCTTGTACAATCTAGGATCAATGGAAAACAAAAGCAAAGTATATCCATCAGAGTCAGAGAAACCAGTAATTCATCATGAGGAGGGGAAAAATTAATGCAGGAATAATCTCTGTAAGTACACTATGCAGTACAGCTGTCTTGTATCTGCATCAAATAATGATATAAGGAGACAACAGTCAACAATATCTTAGTTTACAAAGTTGGCTGACCTTGGTCCTCAGGCGAATGGGTGTTTGTATGTTTCCCCTACCACTGAAATATGCAACTACAACCTTTAAAAGAGTAAAATGATCTCTAACATAGTCATATCAAGCTGCTCTTTCTTAACACTTTTCTCCTGCTGTAGGAATACTGGAACTGATGTGGGTAGAGCCAATGACAGCAAGGATGAGGGGCAGCGAAGATCTATGGAAATAACTAATGCCAGTGTCCCTGCAAGGTACAGCTCTACGTCAAAGTTGTGCTCATTGAAAAGGTAATGACACAATACTAAGCATAAATATTATTTAATGTTTGCTGAAGTTAAGCTGTGGTTCTGAACGTTCTTTAAAACATGTTGTGCTTCCACACATGCAATCTTCATACTCCCAGGGAGGAGCTACTGTTTCTTCCTGCAGTGCTCAGCAGCTGTGCCGATTCTGAGCACTGCTTTATGTTTCAGGGTGGAAGGAACATTCTTTTTGGCATGCTTTGTTGGTAACGAGCTGTTCTCTGGTTGCCTTGCTTTGTTTTATCCTGCTTTCAAACAGCCAGCATTTTACTTAAGAGATTTTTCTTTGCTCTACATACCTGCTCTGTTCCTGTTGAAACACATGAGTGTGAGAATGTATTCAGAAGGAAGAATGTGGACAGTAACGAACAACCTTGTAAGATAGGATGCAGATAACCCGCTGAGCACAATGGTTTTGTTTCTACTTGCAAAAAAAAGGAGAGAACAAAAGTGTTCGAGGTAGCCAGAGTTACCTTCTCCTACAATAGTGCTGAGAAATGGAGTAGGCTCTGAAAAACACATTGTTGGCTACAGATAAATGCTGGGGATGATTTAACAAGAACAAGGGATGTTTTTCCTCAAGTCAAATACACAGAAAGAAAATCAGCTGCTTAGTTCTTTCTTCACATAAAGTAGACCTTCAGTAGATCAATCAGATCGTACTTGACTGTAAAATCAATTTCAAGCCTTTGTTTCTGGAAGTATTTTCTCATGTTCTTATAAGCAAGATTGTAAAGAATGTATTTCATCCCACTTGCATTATGCATTTGACAATTTTATATATGTAGCTGTCCTTCCTTTCATGTGTGGAATATTCTTTTCCTCCTACTGAAATGCCTACTGCTGGCATTTGTCTTCTCTGACTTTGAGTGCAGTCATAGCCTTCCCAGCAAGAACATGGGCCGCATTAGAAAAAAAGAGTCTGGAGAGGGTCCTGGTCAGATTGCTGATTTTGGAGGAGTTAATGTAAAAATAGTGTAGCAACATGCAAATTGAAAGTTATTGTCTGTAACAAGGACAAAACTAGCATTCATTTGTAAATGCTTCACTGCTATTTAACAGTGGTTGAGAACATGACGGCACTGTTACATTACATACGGAAACGAGCTGGGCTGCAGCCAACAAAGCTGTATCCTAATTCATTTATTTTTTCCTATGGAATTTAAGATACCACCCTGCAGGAATTTTTGTCATTTTTCCTGGGTTAATCAAATTTTCTCTAAGATCTACCAAGCTGAAACGTTCTGTGATCTCTCCCTGCCTCAATGAATCCCACTGTCTTTGCTGGAAACCTCCCTTTACAAAGCCACTCTCTGCCACTGTACCTGCAGGAACCCATGGGTCCCTGTATCATGAGATGAAGGCCTTCCTTGTAACTTTGTCTGTCACTGAAGGTGTTTACTTCGGCCGTGACTGATCCCACACTGCAAGAATACAACTGTATGTCCTGTTGCATCTGTAAGCTTAATGCTTTCTACCTTGGTACCTGGAGTTTTCTGTCTTTGGAGAGCTCAGCATGTTGATCACACTGAAACATACCACTGTGTACACACATGCTCCCATCTGAACTCCAGCAGAGTATTCATTCTATTGATAAAATTTCAAGAACACTCTTCAAGGCAAAAGAGGCAATTATAGGAAGCTCCGTCGTATTTCTTTTCCTTTTCTTCCTTTCCTCTTCTCTTCATGTGTCTGCAAGATTCTCACTTACTTAGTTGCTCACTGAGCAAACCCAGCAGTCATTTTGTCTTGTAGCTTTGTGTCTCACACAAACCTTCTTTTGGGATGGTGGGGAGAAAAGATCCTGCAGGGATGGTGAGCACTGTGCTATTGCAACTGGGCTGTGAGGTGTACCTGTGTGAATCAGCTAACATGGTTGTGGCTCATTTATGTCTGCATAACAGTGACTGTACAATAATTTTTCTCTCTCTTTTCTTCAGGTGACTTTTGGTGCTCGTTTCCCCCTCCTTTTTTTCCTTTGGCTCTTTGAGCTGCCATTTTCATTCTGCCTCTCTCTTCTCCCTGCCCTGCCTCCTGCCCACACCTTACTTTCTCCACAATTAGACATAGTCTGCAGAGTTATGCTCCCTTTTCCCTGAGAAAGCAGACGAGGGCTTGGTACTGTGGGAAGCACATTGCATGTGTTGCTCTGCTGTCTGGTTCTGAATGAGAATTCTTCTCTGTTTTTCAACAGTGGGTAGCAAGTCTGGAGTTGTAGTACCTTCTGTGGCCCCCAGAGCTCATGGGTACCGTGTCCAGAGCGGGACAACATGGGCAAGAGTGTGGCTTGAGCTGGAGAGCTGAGTGACAAATTTCTTAGGTTAAGCTTTTCTCTGGTCTCTGCTTTCTTCTTCCTCCCACCAGACTTGATAGCCCTTGTAACCCCAAATAGCAAAAAAAAAGCAATTAAGAGGTGTGAATCTAATTATTGTATTGAATTAGTGTGAGTTGCCACAGGGGGAAAAAACATCCCGGCAGAAATTTGGATTAGATGATTAAGGTAGAAGAAAGTCATTGTTACTTTGTGTTTTGAAGAAGATGACAGTGTGCCTTTCTGGAGTATGAGTTGTGCACAATGGCATTTCAGATAAATCAGCACTGTCGTATGATAGTTTGTGCCTTCAAAGGCAGCATTATGTGACAGTGCACCTGAATACCTTTTCCCTGTTCTAAGCTGGCTGTCAGTTGTCACCGTAAATAAGGACTGAGCTGAAGCTGAGTGAACAGGGTCGTATAATACCTTATAGGAAGTTTGTGTTTTACAATGCAAGAAACTAGAATTTCTCACATTCTTTTCCCTGTCTTTCTTGCTTATTTTTTCCATTATGTTTCGCCTAAATTGCTACAGCAAAAGCTCAAGAAAAAGACAGTATTCCATGCTTGCCAGACAATCTGTGGCAGCATATTGGCCTTAGGTGCTGCTATTACTCACAGCGTTTCAGGAGGACCTCCAGGTGTCACCAGGAAAGGCAACTGTGCAGTGCTCTGTGGATCAGAGGGGCTTTCATATATCTCAGCACTTTCAAAGTGCTACATACATTTATAGCATACTTTCATGAGACTTTTGCGTGATTCATAATCTTGTCTTTCAGAAATAGATATTCTTTTAATACCTGGGTGGTAGATCCCATGAAACATGCATACTGCGGTAGTGCAACACTTCAAAAGTACCATGCAGTCTGGCTGTGAATTTTGTGGGATGAGGCTTAAAGGCCTATGTATTTTTGTTTGCTTTGTCTTCAGATTTTACTTATGCTTTTTATGATTATATACTTGTACAAATACTACACAGCAATGTTTCAGCGTTGGTCTAAGGTCAAAACTAACCCTGCTTTATATAACAGAGGTGAGATGTGTGTGAGATGAGAATAGCCAGTTGGTATGGAATAAACATGGTAGGTGAGAGTCACCTCTCTATTACAAGGCACTGCTTCAAAATTGTCACTGGGCTGTACCCTGAAGCCCCTTTCATGTCTGCATGCCTCATTACAGTAAGGTGTTATAAAAACTCCCCTGTCCTAAATTCAAATCTAGTTGAACAGTGATGTCATTTCTGTGGAAATGCTGTATCTTTAACTTGCAGTGTTGGAGAGAGTGAACTTTGTTTCAGGGTGGGAACTAGTCCACATCTGAACTATTCCATGTGGATTTAATGGTGACACAAAGGTGATAAAATCTCCTTCCCTCCCCCTGCACTTCTTTAACACATCTCTGAAATTCAGCTAAGAAATTCAAATGAAGTGCCCTTCTCAGACAAAACTTTGATCTTCACGAGGAAGAAATTCCAAAATGAAATGACACAGAGAACATCTTCTGTAATCCTCCATTCTGGTTAAGCATTCTTTTCTGCAGCTGTTTCGCTACACTTTGGAGTCCCTCTTTAATACATCTGCGGTTAGGCATCCATAAACTCTGTACCCACAAATGACGAATAGGTGATGAGTGTGAGACTAAAGGCAGTGAGCAAATTGTGGTCTTCTGGAGAACAAGCAGCAGTCTCATTACTGTGAGCTGGCATTGTCTTGCCTGCAGGTGTGCTGGGCATGAGCTAGCTGCAGGCTAAGTTACCTGCTCTGCATGCTACCCTCTCCAACCGCCCTCTACATACCCTCAGGACAGGTGTTTCACTAGAAGAGGACTGAGCCATCCTGCACAGGGCAGTTCCAGCTAAAGGCATGCAGAATCACAGAATGGCTGAGGCTGGTGAGGAGCTCTGGGTTCATCTGGCCCAGCCCCCTGCTCCAGCAGGAACACCCAGAGCAAGGTATCCAGGACCACATCCAGGCAGCTTTTTGAGATCTCCAAGGAGACCTCTGCGGGCAGCCTGTGCCAGTGCTCCAGCAGCTGCATAGCACAGAAGAGCTTCCTTGTGTTCAGAGAAAACCTCCTGTGCTCCAGTTTGGGCTCAGGGTCTCTTTTCCTGGCTTTGGGTGCCACTGAATAGAGACCATCTCCATCATCTTTGTCTCCTCCTTTCAATAATTTATAGACATTAATGGAATCCCCTTAAGTCCTCTCTCATGAAGGTTGAACATTCCCAACTCTCACAGCCTTTCCTCATAGCAGGGATTCTCCAGACTGCTCAGTCAACTTTGTAGACTCTTCACTGAGCTTTCTTGTACTGGGAGTCCCAAAACTGGACCCCATACTATAGCCTCACTCATCAATGCTGACAAGAAAGGAGGGGTCACCTCCCTTCACCTGCTTTCAATATTTTGCCTAATGCAGTTCAGGAAATGGTTAGCCTTAGCAAAAAAATTGCCAACTCATGTTCAGTTACTGCCTACCAAGATTCCCCCATGCTTTTCCTACAGAGTTCCAACTGGCAACATCCCAGCAACCCCCAGCGTGTTCTGGTGCCCGGGGCTGTTCCTCCCCAGCTGCAGGATTTGGCAGTTTCCCTCACTGCACTTCTTGAAATTCCTGTCAGCTTCTTTCTCGAGTTTGTTCAGGTCCATCTAGATGGCCCTCTGGTGCATCAGGCATTCCTCTTGGTTTTGGGTCATCTGCAGACTAGTGACTGTGGCTCTCCCATTGGTGTGTTCTGCTGGTTCAGTTGCATTGAACTGTTGTTGGATAATGCTAGGAACAGACTGTTCATACTTACCTTAACTAAGGCAGAAAGTATGAATTTACAGGAGAGACAATCCTTTTTCTTTTATTTTTGTACTACTTACTCTTGTATTATTTGTACCATTGTATTGTGTTGTATTGTTTCCTCTTTCCTTTTACATTATTTGTAAATCACTTCACATTTCTTTCTCATCCATTGTTCAGTGTCACTGAAGCGCTGTCCTGTCATCTGAGTTTGATTTAAAATGTTGGAGTTTGGACAGGAGGGTATGAGAGAAGCTCTGCCTCCTCTTATTCACCTCTTAGTTTGCTCTATGTTTTTTTGAAAAACTGGTTATGGAGCAAGATGACAGCAGTGTGAGTGTGTGTGAGTGGGATTTCTCTCAAACAGAAATAATAAGCTGTCACTGAGCTCAAGTGCCATAGCAGAGGAGCTTCAGGAAAAAAATGTGTAAAATAAACAAAAAATTTAGATAGAAGCAAAATCTCTTTCCAAGAAAGTAAGAATCTACATTTTAAGAAATAAGAACAGACAGTGTGTTGCATTTGATTATTTCCTAGTGAGAGTTCGTGTACATCTAGTAGTGCTAGGATAAACTGAGAAGCAGTTGAGATGGTGAGGATTTACAGAAGAGAGGTGGCACACCAGCATGATGCTACATAGGCATTTCTAGACTTGTTTTCTGTAAAAATAAAAATAAATAAATAAAGGAATAAAGAAAGAACCACTAATTTACAAAATGAGATGAATTTTTGAAACTGAGGAGTAAGGTCAGGAAGGAGGGTCTGCTTCCTGACTTCCTGTGCATTGCCACTTTTCCTGAGTGACTGTGGGCTGAGTTTTGCTCAGTAAGAACATCTCATGTCTGAAATGAAATTTAAAAAAGAAAGTCCCTATACTGTTACATTCAGGGCTGCAGACTGGACAGTGGAAGTCCACATGGGGAACAAGGCATGGTCACTGTTCAAGTTTTTGGTCTGTCTGGAATTTCAGAGGGGATGGCAGCAGCATATCCAGAAAGAAGATGAATGAAACAAAAGCTGGGGCATGTATGAGCATAAGGTTGCTTCTCTACTGGCATCCCAGACACTGCCTGCCCCTTCTGTGGTGATGCCCTGATCTCTTCTTGCAGGCTTCCAGAAGGGCTGAACTCCAGGGGCCGCATTCTGACACTGATGACACTACCCACTCACCCTCCACTTACCCCCATGAAGCTTAACCACCTTCCTTTTCAGCTGCAGTAGTCACTAAGCTCGTAAGACAGCAATGAAAAGCCTTGGATGTATTGCCTGATGTATAATCAATAACTAGATAATTTAACCTGCGTGAAGTGGGGTTGGGAGGAGGGGAAAGAAAGAGTTATAGGGAAGGTAATGTCTGTAACAGCCCTGACCTCCATGTCCCTCCTGGCTCTGCTTGCCTACAGCATGCCCACAGAAGAAAGATGTCTGATTGAATAATGTTTGGACAGAAACCAACTGTAAACCCCCTGGGCAGCACAGTTAGGAAGTGGTTTGTCAAGTGTGCCTTCTGTGATTGTAGTTCTAACATGAGCTCTACTGAACTGTTGTTTTTATCTTTAGGTGTAGAAAAATCTACGCTGTCTTGTATTCACCCTCTGTTTGACGATTGACTGTGAGAACTGCTCTGAATTGTGGAATAATCTTTTCTAACGCATAATTAATACATGCTTGACAGTTAGTCCTATTTCTCACAAAAAGAAATAATAATAATAATAATTGCTGTTTCATTTCCTCTCACCATGAAGACTGGTGACTGCTTTCTTAGGAAAAAAAGTGTATGCATGGTATCCAACAAAAAGCTCTGTCATACAGAAGAACGTAATTGCTGCTTACAACTGGTGAGACATCTTGCTAATTAGGTAGGAAAAGATTTTGTTGTGGATACAGGAAAATTTCTGAGCAGAAGATCTAAGCATTAACGAAAGCATCAGCATCCAAAAGCACAAAGGACCCATTCTACCCTGCTGTACCTGCATCAGACATGGGTTGGGGCAAAGCTCTCTTCAGGCACCCTATGGCTCACATGCCTGCTCCTTTCCTTTAGAGCTGTGTTTATGTACAAGCTGCCCATCCATAGGTTGTCAGAGTCACTCAAACAAAAGAAGGGCATTTAAAAGATATCCACACATTTGAAATTGATTGGATTATTTTCACTCCTCAGAATTTGTACAAATTTGGAAATAAATTACCACTGATCATTCTTCAAGGCAAGTGAAACCAGAGGACGTCTCAAAAATCTGAAAGTTCTACAAACGCTTATTTTTTGATCAGAGAAAGCAATGGAAAAATAGATGTTGTCAGATTTACAGAGGTAATGCTGGTGTCACAGTTTGGGTCTTGCACAATGCCTCTTACTCACATCGTTTTGGTCCTTAAATACTAAGGACTGGTGCTGGCCACCTAGCCTTCTTGTTAGCAAGAAATAGGAGCCAGGCAAGAACGACTCTTGCTCATCTAACCAACTGGAAAGGAGTCCTCAGGCATCCCTAGCTGGTGAATAACCCTGTCCTGTATTCTGAGGACTCAGTCTTCTCTCTCACTCAGCAAGGTCCTGGCTTTGCTGGTGGGCAATGCCCTTGGCAGTGCTGCTGGAGCTGAGCCCTGCCACACGACCTGATCTGAGCAGCACAGCACATCATCCTCCTGTAATTTTTCCACTTGACATGCTACAGTGTGTTGTCTGTTCTTGGAGACAACAGTGAAAGAATAAGACTTGGAAATGTGTTTTCTGAAATACAGATTGGTCTCCCCTGGGAAAATAACTTTACTTTCAAAAGGGAGGATGTGAGTGACTGCTTGCTGCATATGGAGTGTCACTGCCACGTAAGTGCCATAATGTTCTTCTCAATCCTAGATTATGGAGCATTTCTCCAGGGGCTCAGTAGAAAACACAGCAAGAACAGAATCATTCCTAATGAGATTGTGGTATTATTTTTGAGGGAAAGAAAGCTTCCCACATGTAGAAAAATCTTTAAGCTTTAGCGACAGAGAGGTTCTTGTCTACAGCTCCTCTTAAAAATGTATTTTAAGACCAATTACTCAGTAGGCAAAGAATGATCTTGTTTAGAAAGTTAAAAACAAAGTACTTTGTGATGTTTTTGTGACATACAATTTTTAATTTTTTTTTTAAGTGAATAAGAATTAAACACGGATGAACAGTCAAGAAGCAGGATGTGGACACAAAGGGAGCATCCCCTGTGATGAGCATCTCTCTTTTGCAGCCAGCACAAAGCATCTGAGATCCAAACAAAACCTCAAATGTGCAGTACTTACCTCTAATATTTTCTAGAGAGAGTAATGGGGTTCCTTTACTACACCTCTATGCAGTGACACCCAAAAAAACAGTGCAACTCCACATGGTGTTCCTGTCTATAGACTTGGTGCTGAACCACTGTGAAGTGCCAAGATCTCTGTGTGGCTTTCCTTCACTTAAATACAGACACAGTGCTCCTGGTGTCTTTTTCACTGACTTTATTTATTCTCATGTATTGCAAAGAGAGAAACCACGAAAGTAATTGCAGTGCAACGGGACTGTTGGGTGCTGCATTTAATTCTGCATTTCATTAATGTCAGGTGTCTGAAACATCAAAAAAGGTGTTTGTGAGTTAAATCTGTGCAGAGAGGATTATCGGTGTTTTACTGAACTCACTAAAAAGTGCAGGGACTCAGCAGGCCTATTGTAAAGTCAGCAGGCTCAGGGCTGTGCCCAGAAATCCTGCAGCACACCCAGAGCCCAAGGACTGGAAGTATTACCATGTACTCTCACAGGCATACTTTTTCCTCCCACAGATCACACTGCTACTGAATGTAGCCTGCAGTTTCTGCAAATACTGCCATAATTCTCTCATGAATGCAGCCTGCACTGTCACAAACAAACTACCCAGGCCAGCTCTGGGCAATGCTACCACTGGTGTTCTCTTCTTGCCATCTGCACCTGACCATGAGATCCAAAAATGAACACTGGTGGAATCTGCTCAGAGGCACCTGGGAACTGCAGGAAGGTCTTTGTGGGGATGGACAGCACTTTCAAGGGGAAGGGCAAGGAGGGACATTGAGCTGGCCTCTATCCAGAGAATGAGCCACCAGGGGAAAACGTATCTGAGTGTAGACGTGCCTTTGTGCAGAGATTGGTTGCTCTACCCATCAGCATCCACATTTTCTTCCATGCCTTTCTGCTTGCCCTATTTTTCCTTCTGAGGAATCATAAGAAGTGTACGGCACGCCTGCCCATTTGAAGCTACCTGACCTCAGAAGGCCTGCCACAGTGCAGCTTTTGCTGGAGGTGATGCAATGGATGGGTTATTCTCCATGGGGTTATAGGAGTTACAAATCATTTCCACACAGAGACCTGAGAAATTGTATTATAGACTGAAAGGCCAGCAGAAAGTCAACATAATGCCCTTGGGCCTCTGCAGACTTTCGTCCTGAATCACAGAGATCACTAAGTTTCAGAGAAGCAGACGTGGCATGGGGATTTTTTTTTCCGCTCCTGCAATGAAATACTTTTGTTCAGTGTAAAAATAAACACTTGTCACTTTGCTGAGAATATCCATTTGTTTTGCCCATAAAGGACTCAACCCTGACTTCCTCACAGCTGTCACTGCTCCACAGGACCCAGGCAGACTGAAATGCACTTCTGTTTCTTGTCCCTGTGCCTTGCCATGGCTGTGGCCTGGGAGGTGTCCTAGGTCTGCATGGCCACCACGCTTCCCTAGCACCTCTTGTATTGTCAGTGCACAAAGCCAGGCACTATTTGGTCTTGCAGTATGTAGAAGAAATGAGACTTACTCGAACAGTTTCTAAGAGGACTGTCAATCTTCTTAATGCAGGGTATATGCAATTCATTATTCATTGTGGTGAATTGCAGGGTGCACCTTGCTGCGCAGGCCAGCTGCTCATTTATAAAATTGATTACGCATTCTCTAAAGCCATCACTGGGGAGTAGCTAAATTGCATCCATCACTGCCAAAGATTTTGATATCCCGATGACTGAAGAATATTAATAATAACCAAGTGTAAAAGAAAGAACAGACTATGCTGTGATTTTTGATGTTTGTCAAATTTTCCTTGCCTGAGACAGTTTTGTGGAAATTCATTTCCAGCACATAAGCTGTTGTTAACCTCACAGCAAGAGCTCCCCGAGATGCCTGGCAAAGTCGTGTCTGCCACTGTTGGAAGAGAAAGTATTTAATTACGCTGCTTTAGTTTTTTGTCTCCATGGTCATAGCATCACAGAAAGGCCTGGGTTGAAAAGGACCTCAAAGATCATCTAGTTCCAATCCCCCTGACATGGGCAGGGTCACCAACCACTAGAACAGGCTGCCCAGAGCCACATCCAGCCTGGCCTTGAATGCCTCCAGGGATGGGGCATCCACAACCTCTCTGGGCAACCTGTTCCAGTGTGTCACCACTCTCCGGGTGAAATACTTCCTCTTAACATCCAACCTAAATCTCCCCTGTCTTAGTTCAAAACCACTCCCCCTTGTCCTATCACTACCTAGTGATTTCTTGATAATCGTTGTAGGTTCAGCNAAATTAAATTAAAATAAAATAAAATAAAATAAAATAAAATAAAATAAAATGAGGGCAAGATTTCTACTTCTTTGTTTAGTTTGGATTATCTCAACATGTTTTTGAAGATCAAATGGTTTCAAAGATTCCTCTTCTGGGTTATCATCCTTTTAATTGAACCCACTGAGCAGTTACAAGGTTGTTTTTCTGTACCCAGCCAGCTCGGAAGGCTCCTTGTGTGCAAGAGGAACTGCTGGGGCTGGGAGCTGGTGAGCTGGGGCCATCTGCAGATAGCACTTCCCTGCACAGCTTGCGACATGTCAGAGAAATCTGTGTGCTGTCCCAGGTGTCCCATAGAAATGGCTGTGTGAAGAGTGATTCTGATGGGATCAAAAAACAGGTGCCTAAGACATGAGTTGTATGGAAATCACTCTGTCGTGGAATGCAAGGTAGCCCCATTTGCCTGTAAAATGAAAGTGGAAATGAAATATGTCAGCTTGTACAAATAACAACAGAAACTCTTTGTTTGGAACTATTGAAAGCATCTCTCCTATCTGAAATTCCAACTGCTGTAGGAAAAGATAGTTATGGTTGACAGCCTCTTCAAGGCTGGCCCAGTGCATCTAATAGGAGGCATTTTTCTTAATTCTCCACCTTAAACAGTATGCTGATTTCAAACAAAAGTACCAAAATCCTAAAAATCCTCACCTTGATAGAGGCGTTGGTTGACATCCACCCGAACATGAGTCAGCAGTGTACCCATGTGACCAAAAAGGCTGATGGTATCCTGGCCTATGTCACAAATAGTGTGGCCAGAAGGACCGGGAAAGAGATTTTCTCTTTGTATGTGATAGGGGTGAGACTGTATCACAAATCTTGTGCTCAGTTTAGGGTTTCTCACTATGAAAAGGATATTCACTTTATGTATACCTGGAGAAGCACAACAAAGATGGTGCAGGAACCAGAGAACCAGACATAGGAGGTGTAGGTGAGCAAAGAGGAGTTGTTTAGTTTGGAGAAAAGAAGGGAAGACCTCATTTCCCCCTGAAACTACCTGAAGGGTGGCTGCATTGTGGTGAATGTTAGATGCTTTCCTCAAGTGTCAAGTGATAGCATGTGAGTTAATGGCCCCAAGCTGTGACAGTGGATTGGATGTTAGAAAGGATTTGTTCATGGTGGGGGTGATCAAGTACTGGAAGGGGCTGCCAGGGAAGAGGTGGAGTCCCCATCCCTGGAGATTGTACTTGGTTTCCTCCGAGCTGCTCAGTGATTGTACTTGGTAGGTCAGCCTGTTGGTTGGACTCAGTGATCTTGAAGGTATTTTTCAGCCTAAATAATTCTATGAATCAGAATTATTTTTATAAATATACTTATTTTTTATATCAAGTTCAGGGTTGTAAAGTATTGGAAAGAATTTTTGGACCTACAAGTCAGTGGGAACAGATGAGCACGAGTGTTGGATATAAGGACTTAGAGTAATGTGTTGGTCTATCAGTGGCTCTGAATTTTCTGTGTTAGTGTAAAGAAGATGGACTTTCATACCTACTGCTTGCAGAGACAACTTAAGAAACTACAGTAGCTTCCTTACCCTTCTCTGTATCTCCTCTGTCATGAATTACACTTAGCAATGCAAGCTTACAAGAGAGGAAGTAGAAAAATCTTTCAATGTACAACAGCTTTCAATATAATACAGT
>VXAB01008254.1:34828-64695 GCA_013399175.1 Odontophorus gujanensis | reverse complement strand
TGTTTTTTTTTTTTTTTTCCTTCTTTTTCTTTCTTTTTGCCTTTTAGGAAGGAATACTGTCCTTCTAGTATATTCTAGTATAGGGGAATTCTAGTATAGGACTACAAGTAATACTCTTTACTGATGTTATTCTTACAGAAAGTTGGTAGGTGTTGCCATTAACATAATTTTTATTTTTTTTTTCTCATAAGCTATTACTTTGAGTATTTAAGGACTCCGTTCTTACAGTCACTTCTGCAGGTGGAGATCAGAAGAAAACCAGTTTAATAGAACTGATTTAACAAATCATCTAGTCACCCAGAACTTCAGGAATACTGGACTTCCTCTGTGCCTTCTTGTTACTGCTAATCAAAGCTCTTTATTCCTGATGGAAAGAAAAAAAAAAAAAAGGAAAAAAAAAACCGAAACTTGTTTGGTAGAAGAGGCATTTCTCCCTCATCTCTGTATTCTTCCCTCCACAATACCCAAGACACAGCCTTGCAAGAACATCACAAGTCCTTTTATGCTTTGAGAAAAAAATACTAATTGGTGAACTCTTATTTTAAAAGCAAACTATTTTATGCTTAGTCATAAAACTGTTACAAATACAAGTGCACTGGTGTAACAACATTAGTTCTGCCTACAAATGAGACAGCTGTTACAGAAAGTGGATTTTCCCAATTAGCCTCTTTCTTTTTATTCTATCCTTAGAATGATTTATCACTGCTTGTAACAACCAGCTATTTCCAGAACTAATGCTCCCGAATATCATCTGTGATGACTCTATCTACACACTAACTCTACTCTTCCAATAACTCACAGCTGTTGAAAGTGCAACAGTGGCACTGCCATTTAGAAGATGTGACAGCAAGTCTAAGGACACAGGCTTCACAGTTAATGACAGCTGGTACTATCCATGCAGCAGGACATCTGGGAAGAGATGCAAAGCATTTTTAAATGCTTCTGGGCTCTGGTTATTCTATGTAACCTCAGAAGTATTTATTTATTTATTTACTGCATGTGCTTTTTATCAACAGTATCTTTACAATGGGTGCAAAAGGCTTAACAAAGTAGTTAAAACAATCATAATAGATAATGAATAGATAACATCATAGTGAGATTCAGGTGTGGCTAATTGTAACAGGTGGTTAAAGACACAGATCAAACAATAAGCTATTAATCTCCTTAACTAGTTTTCTGCTCCACATAAACAGGATGAGACTTAAAAAACTGCATTCCTTACCAGCAGCCTCCTGGTTGATATGCTTTCTAATAAGAACTTCTTTAAAATATTAGGTAACTCAGTAAAATGGCAGGTCTTCTTTGTTAACGTTAAGAAATTCAAAATAACTTTAGTCACTACATGAAAAACTGCTTCATTGGTTTTATTAGAAACTGATGAAAATGTACATTTCAAGGATAAAGTTTTGGTGGAGTGCTAATTCTAAAAGATCACACCTCTGCTGAAGTGAGTTTGTTTACAGACACGATGCTTTTCAATACTTTGCTTCCAATAAAACTGAAATGCTGAGGAATCCTCACGATTTCACTGACAACTGAATTCTGAAGCTAACATCTGGGCTCAGCCCGTGAGAGTATTCTGAGTCCCTCCCACTGAGCAGTGCACACAGTTCAAACTCCTTTGGACTCCACCTGGCTGAGACTGAGTGCAGGCAGAAAAACCTTCCTGAAATACTGCATGTCTAAGAGACTGTGACTTTGTGGACTCTCCAGAGTGAACCAAGTCTACAAGTACGTGACCAGTACCTGCACAGCCTATATGTAACGCAAGACTTCAGTCATCAGAAGTTCTCAGGAAGCAGATAGAGAGACTTTGGCTCCTGAATACTGTATCTGTCTTCTACATTTCACCATAGAGCAGTTTTGTGTGTAAACTCTCCAGCAAGAAATTTACAGAAACTTAGAAACTAAGTATTCATAGGTATAAACTGTGCTTCCTAAAGTATAAGGGCATTAACTACAAATGAGAAAAGATGAACAAATTCTGCCATAAACACTGAAAAATTAATTGTAAAAAAAAAAAAGAAATTAAATAATTGAAGAGACTATGTGTTTAAATTTATTTTATACCTTTTATATGTGTTATAATTTATTTTATTTTAAACTCAAACTGGTATTCTCCCAAAGAATGATTATTTTTTAGCTGAACTTATGCTTACTTCAGCAGCAACAATATATCTTCTTGCTGTTGAATTATCCCCATGTTTTAAGAAGTACATTACATTTAAACAGAACTGTGATATGAATTACAAATGTTAACCATTTCAGAATAAATAAGAATGTATTTCTTATCTATATATGAGAAACAAGACGGACAAATAAAATACTATTTTGTTAAAAAGTAAAAAAAGGACCTTTTTTTTTTTTTTTTTTTTTTTGCTGTCAAGGGCATATAGCAAAGAAATAATTCATCTCTTTCACAGAAGAAGAATATCAACTCTCCAGAGAAGCATGAATGCTGACAGAGAAGACACCATTACACTTACTTGCAGACTTTCTAGGGGCCAGCAGTTGAATTAATCATGGATTTGAGACTGGGAATTTTCCATACTGCTGTGGTGCTTTTCTTGATTTTAGTGCACTTGCATTTGCATTAGAATACAAGCAAATTAAGGCACAAACTGTGTGTAATACTTAAAAGCACACAAACTAACAAGAATGCTTCCCACTGCTCTTGAAAAATATCTCTGGGCTACTTGGAAATACAGTGCCAAGAAAAATATGTCCAGCATACTGACAAGGAAGTTGCAATTTAGGCCATCAAGCTTGCCAAGTACTACACCTGAATGGATATGCATGTAGGACGCTCCAAAAGTAATGCCTCCTACTGACTTCTGTGGAAAGTACAGCAGATACAAAGAACACAATAACACTATTTGAATGAGCAAACTCTCAACTACAAAACATTAATTCTGAACACAGGCACCCCCACGAGTTACGTATCTTCACCAGCAAGGAACAAGAGCCTGCATGATGCACTTACAAAATTTTTTTCCAGTGGAGGTGAACTGCTGGCATCACTGCTGAAATGCACCACTCACCACCACACAGTCTGGGCTCCATAAATGCTCAGCAAGCAGCAATGAATGCCAGTGGGTGCCAGTTTTTCAACATGGAGCAATTCAGTGACATACCTTTGCTTCATATGCACTTCCATGTCAGGCACAGTTGTGTCAGGCTGCCCCTCTGCTGCTATACCACCACCAACTGCCTTTGATGTTGTGGGTCAACATAACAAAACAGGAGGCATCACTTTTGGAGCAGCCCTCAGACAAATTCTTTTAGACTATTTGTATTTTTGTCGCACATAGCCCTTAATCATTATCACCCTGCACTTCCACAAATACACTTGCAAGAACATAAATTCTGTGGATGATAGAAAAGTCACCTTAAGGGAAACAGAAATTCAATGTAGCCACACACTACGCAGGGCTAAAAAACATTCCAGATGCTGTGTAACTTTCAGTCTCTGTTTACTTGTATTAACAGTAACAGACATTCCTTGATCTGAACAATTTTATTTAATTCATTAATAAATTTTAAGCACCTTAACTCTGGAACTCAGACCAGGGCACTGTAACTTGTTTTTGTTTCTATGTAGCGCCATAGAAAATAATCCCCACTATAAAAAGGACACCAAGTCAGAGCAACACACTGTACCTTTCCTCTATTCCCCATCTACTGTATGTTATACTATGGAATGTTACTTCTTTTATAATGAGTTTCCTTTATTTTTGGTGACATTTACAACTTGTCTATCCCCTGCCTTTTGAACCCTGATTGTAATGATTTTAAAAAGTTAGGTTAGTATTTCTACTCTGCCTTGTTCCACCTGTCACATACTTATAATATACTTTCTTTTTGGGGTTTCTTGGATAATTCTCCATGCCATACAGCCATAGTGTTTTCCTTTCAACACTACACATGGAATGTGCTTCTGTGATTCTCTTAGTACAGCCTTTTAAAAGCTCCAACTGCACATGAGGATTATTACCAATTTAAGGGAAAAAAAAATCAGGATCAAAAGCAAACCTAGCAATTCACATTCTTTAACTCCTCTAAGATCAGTGCTATCGGTCACCCATTACAGTGCTGCTATCATTAGCAAACCTCTTTCTGTTGGCCTATTGTTTTTACATATTCTTTGGAAGACAGATGATTTGCAGTATTTCTTAACAACAAATGTACTCAATAACTGATTTCTTTGTTGGTTTCTTAAAAAAACTTATGTGATTAAAGGAGACCCATTACAGAATTCTGATGGTTTCATAGGAAAAAAAGGGGTAGAGTAAAGGGCATAGCTAAATTACATCAAAAGTCAGAAGTATTTACTACAGCATGGTAAGAAATGGACATGTAACTCAACATCCTACAAAAGAAATTTCTGGATTTTGCAGTTCAGTAAGCAGACTTACATCCAGAATCCAACTGACCTTTACCCTTGAAACAAGCTATCATTAAAAAAATACGTTGCAGAAAGAATTTGAAAAATATAAAAATTTCTAGCTGAAATACTTGTCAAAACTGTCTTCAGTCTTAAGGCCAACATGCATGACACAGTCACCATGTTAGAGAGCTGCTGGTGTTGACAACTGAGACAGGGACAGCAGAGTGAGAACACTGTTAAGTAGAAAAACTCTGAAAAATGTCACTAGCAGTTACTTGCTGTAAAACACATAGAAGCCACAGTTCCTTAAATCTACAGTATGTGCTTTCCTATTTACATGTAACCTAAATGACAATATTACTGTGACTGGATATATAGCATTTGGCAGTAAATGTATTTAACGCAGGTGTAGACATAATTCAAGATGGTACACAGGTATATAAAAACCAGTTAATTTCGAAGTAATCCTAAATGAATATTGCAAATAATGTTGTATAAACGCATAGTGTTGGAGGGAAAAAAAATACTTCAATGGAAAATAAAGTCCCATGGATTGAGTTTGGCACTAGTATATCACTATGTCACTTTTTTTTTAATTGAAGACAGCTCTTTCTGAATCTCGCTGAATTTTGGTCGGTTCTCCGGATGGTAGTCCCAGCATCTCTGCATTATTTTATATATTTCTTCTGGGCATTTTTGTGGTGCTGACATTCGGTAACCTGGTACACAAGAAAAGGGGAAAAAGTTTAGTACTGAAAACTGATACAGACTGACAAATGAGAAAAGAAAATAGGAAAGCTCTGGATTAAAAAATGAACCAATTCTTCAATACATAACCCAGAAAGGATGGATAAGTATTAAACTAACCTAAGCTCAGGTATCAAAGACATACATATAAGCTGCGTAGGGTAAACTGTCAATATGCTTCTCCTCTCTAAGGGCAGTAACCTGCATAATTTTTTCCACTATCTTAGGAATTAGGTACCCTCTTAACCTTTAATCATGTCATCTCTGTTCACCCCACCCTTCACCCACCTGGGAACACCATTAATAACAATGGGAGTTATAACCGAGACCGGAATAGATTTTTTGGCTCTTTTAAAATGTAAAGAGCTTTATGTTCATTGCTCTTCCACACTACGTATCCTCAAGAAATTCCCTTTCCACCTACAGTTTATCTGCTCTTTCTCCTCCCCCTCATCTTTTTAACTTATTTTCTATTTTCCCACATCATCCTAACACTCATATTCTTCTGATTTGCTCCTGTAGGCAGTCCGCTGTGAAAAGTGAAGGAGGTAAATGACTTCGAGATGAACGGGAGAGTGAACAATCATTTATTTGCAGGTGATAATTCAAAAGCCATAGATGAATGAACAAAAGAGATGTACCAACAGCAATAAAGGCAACTTCCTAATGAGCAGGAAGTAAAGCAAAAATGTCAGAATGCCTGCAGCCAAAAACCATGTGCTGCTGGCAAAACTCAAAAAAAAAGGGAGCATGCAGAGGACGGCTAATTTGGATGGAATACAAAGACACTGACCAAGTATCCTAGGCTGAGGCTGGGAAAGCAAAAACCCAGCAAAAATGGAATCCTGTGAGGGATGTCAAAGGTAAGAAGGAGGGCTTCGATAAGTACAGGGGTGACAAAACAAAGGAAAGGGAAGATGTAGGCTCACTGCTACAGAGGGCATAGGATGTTGGGACACAATATGAAAAAGGCATTGAGGTAGTGAATGCCTTCTTTGCCTCTGTCTTTACTAGCAAGACTGGCTTTCAGGAATCCCAGGCCCATGGGGCAAGAGGAAAAGTCTGGAGCAAGGAAGATGTATCTTTGGTGGAAGAAGATCAGGTCAGGAAATACCTAAGCACACTGGATGTATGTAAATTCATGGAACCTGACAAGATGCAACTGCAAGTGCTGACAGAGATGTCACTAAGAGGCCACTCTTGATAGTACTTGATTGATCAAGATGACTGGGAAAAATGTCTAAGAGCTGGAGGAAAGCAAACCATACTCCTATCTTCAAGAAGGCTGGAAGCACACAGTGACTAACTAGTCTGTCAGCTTCACCTGAATCCTAGTTAATAGAGCAGCTAATTCTGGAAACCATTTCCACACACATGAAGGATAACAAAGTCACTGGGAGTAGTTAGCCAACTTGAAGATCTTTGTGATGAAACGATCATGTCTGTAGATGACAGAACAGGGGATTTGTCCACCTAAACTTGAATGAGGTTTTTAACAATACATCCCAGTAGATGTGAACGGAGAAGCAGTTGAAATATGGGCTGAATGTGCAGACAGTGAGGTGGACTGAAAATATGCTAAACAGACAGGCTCAGAGGAAGGCACATAGTTTTGCAGGACTGTAATTAGAGGAGTACCCCATGATTCAGTACTGGGGCCTAGTTAACATCTTCATTAATGATCTGGATCATTAGGCAGTGTACCCTCAGCAAGTGTGCAGATGACACAAAACTGGGAGGAATGGATGATATATCACTGTCCTGCTGCCATCCAGAGGGAACTCTGGATGAAAAAAATGAAACTCATCAAGTGCAGCATGGAGTAGTAGCGTGTAGAGTCCTGTACCTGGCGAGTAACAACCCTAAGTACCAGAACATGCTGCAACCACCCAGCTGGAAAGCAGCTTGGTAAAAAGACTCTGAGGATCTTGGTGGACACCAAGTTGAATGTGAATCAACCAGGAGTACCCCCAGGTGCCTTTCTGGTAAAGAAGGCTAGTGGCATCCTGGCCTTACATGGTAAAGTACTGCCACCAAGCGGAGGGATGTAATCCTTCCTTCTTTCCTAAGCACTGGTAAGTAATGCCACGTGGAGAACTGGGTCCATCTCAGAGTCCCAGGAAGGGCCGCAAAGAAGACTGAGGAGACTGGAACATCTCTCCTCTGACATAAGGCTTAGAATGCTTGAATTATTCAGCCTGGTGAAGAAAATGCTTGGGGGGACATCTCATCAAGAAGTACAAACACTTGAAGGGAGGATGGATTCAGGCTCTTTTCAGGGTTGCACAGCACCAGGACAAGATGCAGTGGGCACAAGCTGGAAGCATCAGGAAGCACTTCTGTGCTATGTGGGTGAAGGAGCCACTGGCACAGGCTGTCCAGAGAGGTTGTGGAGTCTCCTCCCTGGAGACCTCCAAAATTTGCCTAGATGTGGTCCTGGGCACCTGTTCCGAGTGTCTCTGCCTGAACAGGGGACCCGTTGGGACCCAGAGGACTCTGCCCACTTCAGCTGTTCTGTCATTCTGTGAATTGTTTACCAAATATAGCTCTCATGGTTAATTATAGGCAGAGAACATCACAGTGAGCTGGCACACAGCATTCTACAGCTAGCACAGCTCTGTGACTCCAGGCTTACCGCACAGATCTCTCCCTCTTTCTAAACCACAGGAGTATAAATGACACCAGACTCACACAACAGGTAAATCAAATAAACGATTTTGATTTTTTTTATATATTGTATGCATCTGCTCTAGATGCATGATTGATGTGTGTAACATCAAAGGAGGAGAAATGAGCTCTAGGACATGTAGATATAATAGGAAGCCATTTAAAAATCCTTTTCTTCATGAAGTTGCCCCTAGAAACCAACTTTTCAAAACAGTGATGGCAGCAACTACTTTTCATCCATAAAGTGAAACGATTCTATATATTCATTTGGGGTTGAAATTATCCTGGATTAATGTAAGTGACATAATGTACTGATGACTCTAACTAACTGATTGAGGAACTCAGACAGATTGATCAGGAAGAAAATCTGGAACATCCTAGCTGACTATCCTAACAGATACGCTATCATTTTTTGAAAACCAGGAAGACAAGATGATACAAGAAATGATGATTCTAGAAGAAAAACTAAAAGAGAATTCTTGATGGACCAACAGGACTGTTTTCCCATAGCACAAAAAACTAGAAAAGCAAAAAAAAAAAAATTTTGATTTTTGAATTGGACCAATTTCTTTGCAGTAAATTCAAACAGCAATTCAGTAGTAAAACTTGTTTTTAAATGTATGTCTCTGCTCTGACAAAGACTGAATTTTTTTTTGCTTTGCCTTTTAAGGATAAGCTTTGGTGGTTACCCAGAGTGCTTATAATCAACAACAACAACTTGCCTGCCAAACTGTATTTTTTAAAAAACAATTTGCAGTTTTACTTGTTTAGAAGCTGACTTACAAGTAGTACTATGTAGAGTTCTGATATGTCATTAAATGTGCTGAAAATAAATCCAAGTCCTGAAATCCTGCTCACAGTTATTTGCTGCTTTAAAAAAAGCTTTCTGATTATTTTGTAGGAGAAAGATGCAGCTTTCATGGCTCAAAGCACTTACCATTTTCCACTGTAATCGATAAAATTTCGTCTGAAACACTTTAACAGAGAAGATGGAGTGATACAGAGTTTTTCTTCTAGCAGTTTAGAATATTTATATGTGCATTAGCATAATCTTAAATAATTCATTCTGGTCAAGCCTCTGTTTTGCATAGCAGTAAAATCATCCTCTCTCCAGCTTACCTTTTAGTAATATGTATGTATATTTTATACATTATACATATACATAATGTGTTAGAAGTCTTTCCTCCTTTAAGTCAGTGATCAATATAATCCTTTCCTTTTTTAATAAATCTATATTTGACAGAATTATGAAGTAAATAGTCGGACCATCTTTCAATAACACGTCTAGATGACTGGTATGATATTTCTTTGCTACATCCTCATGGATGTATACAGCATTTCTTTCACTCCTTACCTTTCTCAACTTGTTCTCGTGCTTGCTGGTTGGTCATTCCAGGATATGGGCATACTCCTAAGCTGAATGTCTCCCACAGAAGGATTCCAAAGCTCCATACATCACTCTCCGATGTGTATCTCCCTAAGTGAAGGAAAGAAAACCCACAGTTTAGCCTACAGAGAAATTCATGCTTCAAATGATTCCAGGCACTATTTTTTTATTGAAGTATTATTCTGTCAATCTTTAAGCTGAACAAAGCTGTAGCTACTAATAAACATTCTGTAAATATCATAGTCTTCAGTATTTGAAATGATACATTATCTTAAGTTCAACAACTAGGAATAATACAAACAAACTTTAAGTGTTAAGAAGTTTGCCAAACAGACTTGATACCCAAAGCACACAGTGAGAAAACCTTACCAGATCAATTATTTTGCTTCAAATTTAAGAATTACTTGCCTCTTACTGTAAAAAAAAATATTTTAATACAAAAGGACAGTAATTAATGACCTGAAAATTAATGTGCAGTGGCTTCAACTGTTGTTTAATTTGACCCTGAAGAACTGATGCAACCAATCAGTCAAAGTAAAAGAAAAAAATTGAACCTGCTGGTTCCACTGTCTCCAGCTATGCCCCTGAGATATCAAAAGTTAGATAACTGAATTCCAAACCTCTCTGTGTAATGAAAATTTGATTTTATGGAAGCAGGAGAGATCTTGGAGAAAATACTATTGTTGTCCCTGATGTACTTACATTACAAGAGGTGCTGCATCAGAAAGTGAAGGATCCAGGCCCTTTGAGGCACATTCTATGAGAAAGTTACCCTAAAAATCTACCTCACACATTTCCTTCATCAATTTTCACTTTCATATTTCTGTAGTATATGACTGCATTGTATATATATCTTAGGTCTTAAAAATACATGCATGCTTCTGAATATATTGTTTGTTCAACTCCAACCATTAAATTAAGCAAACTAAGCCACTTCTTGGCAGGGAAAAGAAAAGGAAAAATTAAATACATGTAAATTATAGTGACGGTGATACGTCAACTGCTTTGACATCAGAAAGTTCAGTTTACTGTCAAACTAAGTATCACTTCCAGCTGTGCTGTATTAACTAGATGGCAATTATGGACATTCACTAAACTCTTGGTAGTAAGATTAGTTCTCTTGTCTGTGTATCAACTCTCTTCAGAGTATGGCATCCACTAATTCTATCACTTTTCATTGAAATCATTTAGCAAATACAAGATAGGTGATTAGCTTTGCTTTTTTTTTTTTTTATAAAAAGAAAATATATGTTCTGCACAGTTAATTTGCCTTCCAAATATGCTGTTATCCAGGAAAAAAAAGAAAGGCCTATTTATTCATAAAAAATCCACCACACAGTAATTTATTAACATGACAAACAGCACAAAGTTATACTGGAAATAAGTACATATTAAATGCATACCTTAATTTTGAAAGAAGAGAAAGCAAGAATATCCTATACTTGGTCTATGTATGAAACTTTATAAAAGGGCTTTACAGCCTTTTTTTTTCACTTGCTGGAAGCAGTGGAAATCAAATAACTACAAATAAGAATAATGGTAAGGAATAGCACTGAACAGTACCACTGAAATAAATGCTGAATCTTCCACAAGCTCCAGCAGTATCAGAATTTCAGTTATGACTTCAGATACAGCTCCCTAACCACTCAATTTGTCCTAATCCCATTTAAAGATCACAGCTCCAGTTTTTGTTGTTTTTCTTTTCTTCTTTTCTTTTCTCTTTTCTTCTTTTCTTCCTTTTTTTTCTTTTCTTTTCTTTTCTNCTCTTTTTTCTTTTGACTGCTATTAATTTGTTATGTACAGTGAATCCAAAAGCCATAAGGAGCCCTTTTCTTACTTTCTTAAGTACTGTATCATTCATGTAATGGCCAAATTTCCCAATCTTCCATTTTCTACCAATTATTGAATTTTTCCATTTAAGAACCAACATGAACAATGGTTCCAACTAGTTTTAAGTCATGGAAAATTTAGTTCTTTTTCAGTCTGGTATTCCTAAATACCTTCAGTGTCACCCAGACAAAATAATGCAGTAAGTAGGACCACAACATTAGGACTATACAATACGAACCTATTATTTTTACTTGCATCTTTCAAGGGAGTAGAAAATACAGTTCTTCAAAAATACCCAGAAACGTACCACCATTTTTTTAATGTTATACGTTAGATTGCTGAACATGAAGAATATTCAAGACAGCTTATTTTCACAGAATCACAGAATTGTAGGGGTTGAAGTGCCCCTCAGAGATCATCAAGTCCAGCCCTACTGCCAAAGCAGGTCCTCTACAGCAGGTTGCACAGGTAAGTATCCAGACAGATGATGAGAATTTCCAGAGAAGACTTTACAGCCTCTCTAGGTAGACTATTCCAGCATTCTGTGACTTCATAGTGAAGTCCTTCCTTGTGTTAGTATGGAAGTTCTGTGTTCCAGCTTCTGCCCACTGTCCCTTGCTCTATTCCTGCACACCACCAAAAAAAGTCCACTCCTACTGACTTGACCCCTGCACTTCAGATATTTATAAACATTTATCAGATCCCTTCTCAGTCTTCCTTTCCCCAGGCCAAAAAGACCCACTAAGCCTTTGCTCGTGTGCTCCAGACCCCTCATCATCTTTGTTGCTCTCCACTGGACACTCTCTAGAAATTCTTTTTTGAACTGGAGATACCAANTTCCTTGTGTTAGTATGGAAGTTCTGTGTTCCAGCTTCTGCCCACTGTCCCTTGCTCTATTCCTGCACACCACCAAAAAAAGTCCACTCCTACTGACTTGACCCCTGCACTTCAGATATTTATAAACATTTATCAGATCCCTTCTCAGTCTTCCTTTCCCCAGGCCAAAAAGACCCACTAAGCCTTTGCTCGTGTGCTCCAGACCCCTCATCATCTTTGTTGCTCTCCACTGGACACTCTCTAGAAATTCTTTTTTGAACTGGAGATACCAAAACTAGACACAGTATTCCAGATGTGGCCTCCCCAGGACGGAACTGAGGTGGAGGATCACCTCCCTTGACCTGCAGCCCATGCTCTTTTTAATGCACCCCAGAATACCTACTATCAGTCTTGGCCACAAGCGAACACTGCCATTTCATGGCCAACCTGTTGCCCACCAGGACATCCAGATCCTTCTCTGCAGTGTCACCCCCTAAATGGTACTAATGCATATGGTTATTTCTCCCCAGGTGCATGATTCCACTTCTGCTCTTGTTGAACCTCATCAGGTCCCTCTTCGCCCAACTTTCTACCCTGCACAGGTCTCCCTCGTGGTAGCACATCTTTCTAGTGTATCAGCCACTCTTCTCAGCCTTCTATCATACACAGACTTGTGGAGGGCACACTCTATCATTTCATCCAGGTCACTGATGAGGACACTGAACAAGATAAGGGTCAGTATTGACCTCTGGAGTGCACTGCTAGTTACAGGCCTCCGACCAGATTTTGTGCTGCTACTGACAACCCTCTGATTTTCCCATCTCTAGAAAATCACTTAAAGTTAGTTGGGTATAGATGCATTTTAGAAAACACCTTATCAGGGGCTTTTAATCAACTGCACTTTCCTCTCCTGTACTCTGCAGAAAAATACCCTCACAGTACAAAATTAGAGTGTTGCCAATAAGACTGCTTCTCACTTTATGTAGTTCATGGGACTGCATTGGGCTACAAGCAACAGGTTTCCATTATATATCAAGTAAACTGTGTGCACTTCTGAAACAACAAAAATAAAGTTTTCAAAACACCTGTCGTAGTGCAACAAACACCAGAATATGAAGTGTATTCCACAAAGACCACCACCAATACTAGCACTCCACAGAATAACTACTAATATAGGATCTATTTTTCTTACTACATTTATTTTTAGCCTTACAAAGGAAAGATCTCCCTTACTGTGTTATGGCATCAACTTCTGTAAAAGTGCTAATTAAATGAAGCATTCTCCTGTAAAGTCATGAAGTTATGATTTCCAGTGCAGGACTGTAAGCTCAAACTTTAAGAAATGGACAAAATATTTGTAGGCATTTCAAATCAAGTATTTAGAACTTTTTTTTTTCTAAGTAATCGAATAAAGATCTGGTTGAGAGAACTGCATTCAAAATATGACATCATCTATTTAATATGCTGACTCTTCACAGTTCACTTCACTTAGAAAATAATATTTTCTAGTTTAACTAGCAAGTAAAAAAGCTAAATGCTATAGGTTCTATTTTTGTTTTGGATTTAATGCATAGTATGGACCACTTTCATTGATCATAAATAATGGATTTTTCCCAGTGATAACAGCATAGCATTAAATACAAATATAGTTAAAAACAAACAAACAAAAATGCTGCAACTGAAAAAATACAAAGCAGTCTTTATTTTTCTCCAGTACAATGATTTACTTAACACAGAATATTAACATTTTCTAATGCTAGAGCATTATGCCATAAATATGCAAAACCTGACAGTAATTTTGGTACGATTCAGATGACAATCAAAGCAGTCCACTAGAACCAGTTGGCAGCATAGCCAGAACATTATTTTAGTGCTCCACTGCTAACATAACAGCAGCAAGTTGTTGCCTTATTCCTTTTGAAAATAGAACAGTATTTTATATACCACTGAAGTGCATTGAACCACTAATTTAAAACTTTCTGAGACCTGAAGTGAATACATGGAAAAAGTATATACACTGAAATGTTGTGGATGGGACAGCCCTCCTGCAGGTACTTTCTGTGGGGTTACAGATACATCCTTACCATAGTTGAGGGCTTCTGGGGCAGTCCACTTGATAGGAATCTGCTTTAAGCCTGATGATGAATATACACCATCATCCTCTTGACGAGACATTCCAAAATCGCTTATTTTCAATATGTTGCTTTCACCCACCAAGCAGTTCCTTGCAGCGAGGTCCCTAGGTTAGAACAAGAAACATAACCCCCATTTTTACATGCTTAAAACTACGTAAGAGTCATGGAAAATGTAAAGAAAAACACAAAATGGTTAACCAAATCTTTTCTACAGCTCAGTTTACCAGTGAAAGCGAGTGTAGCATCACACACATCAAGCTTTTAGAAGCCTGCAGGGAGACCACCTGAGAGCAGGTGGGTATTTCCTGAAGGGACTGCAGTGTGAGGGGAGCCCGTGTGGGAGCAGGTTTATCCTGAAGGACTGCAGACATGGCAGGGTTGCACTGA
This sequence comes from Odontophorus gujanensis, assembly GCA_013399175.1. NCBI lineage: Eukaryota > Metazoa > Chordata > Aves > Galliformes > Odontophoridae > Odontophorus > Odontophorus gujanensis. The sequence continues at coordinate 50,339 of VXAB01008254.1, read as the reverse complement.
GGAGGAAGGAGCAGCTGAGTGGAGAAATAAATCTGCACATTAGCAGACCAGATTTTATGCAAAGTGAAACAGAATTCAGTGTAGGTGCCTTAAACATGGTCCAACAGTTACGAAGACACTGAAAGGACAGAGAACTAGCTCCATCTTACATCTATTATCATTAGAATTTCCACTTTAAAAAAAAGCTACTCAGTATTACAGGAAAAAGAATTTTGGCTCAGTGACATGTGAGAAGCTTAAAAAATCAACAGCCTTCCTTCCTCCCCTTCATCTCAAATAGACCTCTTCAGATTAGGACAGAGGCTGTAGTAATATCTGATAAAAGACCTAATGTAGCTTCTATGAAGAATACGTTTGGGATACAAGAGTATGAAAATAATATATTATTAATGTAGTATACGTTTATTACATTGCATTATTTCACAGAATATTAGAATAGTGCATAATACCCACTATTATTCCAGTTAATGTAACAAAATGCATAAGGAATTGTTTGGAGGAAAAACTTGTTTAACAACAGGATCAAACTGTAACAGTAGCTACAATTTGTGGGTCAAGTATTTTAAAACTAAATTACAGTGGACATTTTTAGCACAGATAGTTAATATTCCATGGGAAATAACTACATTAGCTTTCACCTTTTGGACCGGAGCTGTAGATTCCAAAGTGAATCCCCTGAGCACTTAATGAACATCCATTAGTTTTGAAGAGTGATTTTTATGCATGGAAACCAGATTATTTCTGAAGGAGACTAACCTGGAACTCTGCCCAGGTGTGCACCAAATTTGTCTCCATACCTACATCAGGAAGAAAGGTCTGAACTAACAACAAACATCTCTCAGCAATCTGCATGGCAATGAAGGTAAGAATATTAGCCTGAACTAAAATTAATCTTTAATAAAAGTCTTGATCCATGTACACAGGTGTTAAAGTTCCTATGTCCACAACTACTTTGATCAATTGATGCCTACTGGTTTTGCACATACTGATTTGCTACATACAGAGTCTTTGTTTGCAGGTAACCATTAAACTTCATCTGAACGTTAAAACTGCAGTTGACTCACACAGTTTTGCTGCCAGTATGTCCATTTATGCCTCTTGAGCATCACACTACATTAATACAAATTCAGTTATTTTTGCAGTTAAATAAACCACACTCCTTAAAAGCACATAAGTAATCCATTTTCAGCTGAAGATATGCACAAACATTTCAAAGGGCTCAACGTGTACCACCGTTACCACCATACAGTTTAATGTTAGCCTGGGATATTGTTCAACTATCAAGTTGTTATTGCTCATATTCAAGTAGAACATACCACCATGAAATCTCCAGTATTTACAGCCAAGGTTCCAATTATATTTCAGCTATGAGGGTTGTTTTTGTTTTTTTTTTTATCATTTTACTCCATTTAGTCTAGACTTTGTGACAGACGCAGAAAAGGAATAGAAAAAGTGAAGAGGTCATAAGTGAAAGTTTTTGTCTGCTTTGTGAAAATTTTTCTTTTACACTCATCAAGAAGAAGTGCTTGTCATTATTACTAAAAATTTCCTACTACATTTCTAAGAAAATCAAATTGGAATATGCGAAAGTGGGTGAAATTTGCAACGGTATCTTCTGGGTATACACGAACTAAGAGCAGATCTTCTAAAAGACCACAAATAACAAAACTTTGGTTTCATGCTAGTGATTTTCAAGCTGTCTGTTAATGAGGAGTGGGCTGCAGAATGATACCACTCACGTTGGCATCCCATACACAAGCACCAAGGAATCATGGGCCAGTGCCTAGCTAACAGTGTCCAACTTGTGAGGGTGGACACAACTTTCAAACTCACAATTTATCTTTCTGGGCAAACTGCTAACACTTCATTTTTGTCAGTTACCTGCCTACCACACGCAGAAGTATTTTTATTGCTATGTGTAACCCTGAACAAGACAGTTAAGCCCTGGGGATGAGCTCGATCTTCCCTTGATTTCACTGATATCTCAGCCACTCCTGGCACTGAGCTGAAAGAAGGGTCCAGTACAATGCTGACCAACAGCCAAGACATGAGGAGAGGCCTGTTATCACTCAACCAATCCTGGACCTGGAGCAAGAAGAGGCTCCAGAAGACCAGGAATTTGCTCCAATAAACAGCAGTATGTACAATTCTAGAAGTGACCATGCACAGAACAGCCCCATTGGCAGGTCCTAGATGCTAGATCCAAGACGTGTTCTCTTTCTGTCCCTCAGTCTTTCTCTCCACGTGTTTTTCCTCTCTAAGTTTTTAAGAAATGCAAGGCTTACTTTGATTTTTCATAAATCTGCAGTTTAGTTCGATGTACTTGTGAGAGGGCTAATGCCTGCAGGGTAGCTGTTCTACAGAAATCCGCCCACTAAAGCTCACACTCGTGTACAGATCTCATGTGCTATTTCACCTTAATCTAACCATAGGGATTTGCAAACCTCAGTCATTCCTCCCTCCCCGTAGTTGAGAGGTGACAATTCCACCAAAAATTCTGCCACTTGGCACCTTTAATAACTTGCCATTCAGTGGGATAAAACTGTATAAATACAGTATCAAGTTTCAGTAGTTCACCTTCAGACATCTCGGGTTCTGAAATTACATCCACTGAAAATGTATTCTTCAGGTTCTTATCCTCCTTCTCTCTCGTTATTTCTTAACATTCTTAATTTCTTAACATTCTTTCTTAATTTCTGCCATTTATCTACTTCATTATTTCATTCCTATGTCTTATAATTGTCCTGAAAGTTAGGGTATCTTGTTAACATTTCTGTTTTCATTTTACATCTGCTGAATCAGCCAGAGTTCCTTGTATGTATTCACATGCCTTTTAAAAAATGCCACATTAGCTACCTCATGCTTTTCTTTTTTACTCTTGGAGGTTGCTATGACTTTTCAACATATTGCAAGCAGCTTCTGCATTGCTTCTCCTCATGTCTGACAGTCTTCTTTAAGATGATATTCATATTTTTCTGTCCCTATATTAGACAAAATAACCACTACAATTTATTATAGAACTTATAGCTAGAATCTCAAAAAACTGAAAGTAAGGAGACTTTTTTAAAAGTAATCTAAATTAATAAGCTACAGTTTTAATCTTCTTTCAGATTCCAGGATTCTAATTCATTCACTTTGACACTGATATAAGGAAGAAGCTCCAATACAACAGTGACATGGAGTTTACAGAAAACCCTTCACACAGTAACATTCCATACAAAGTACATGCAATGGGGTTTTATTCAAGAGTTGTTACGTATGATGCATGACATGAGTGACATGAGTTTACACGACATGTATATAAATAACACTGGCAACAGAAACAGGTCCAAAGAGTCACTAGCACATATAATTTCAGTTACATATCTGTACTAACTGTTCACTCTTTTTAGACAGCCTTTAAAAAATACATACATAAAGAAATCAGTGTTCTAGTTGTTTTCACTTACTTCTCCTTAATGGTCCCTAAAGCAAACATCCAGAAAAAGTGCAGATATAACTTCATGGAATTAGGTGCCTCTCTCTGCATGTGGGACATTGTTTTTCTTTTCATGCAGCATTTGCTAGTTGCTGCAGTAATTCCATAAAATCAGCATGCATCTTTAACATAGAAAATCAGCAAATACTCCTTACTTCATGTTGTGAAAGCTGTACAAATTGGACACAAATTACACCAAGCTGCTTCAGAACAAGTTCCTTACTAAAACTGAAGCTATGAATATCACTATTTAAGATCATGATTATGCAAGTTTGTAGTGCTGATGGAAACAAATGTTTTTCCCCAACTACTAAAGAATAAAAATTAACATGTAAATCAGAGATCTGAGTTTTAAGCAGTTCCTTTAAATGCAAACAGGGCACTGACTACATGTCACTAACACAGGTGGAATATGCTGAGGCTGCTGAAGAACGCTCATATAAGGCTTTTGCTAAGAATTCATTAGTGAGTCAAAGAGGAAGTAGAGGCAATTCCTCTGTTCTGAGAGTTGTTACCATCTGGATTCATATCTGTCAGCAAAGATTTAAACCTCAAACTTTTCTCTAAGGACTCCTCCATCTTCGAAGAACTATTCAGAAATTGATACCTAGCATTCAAATAGAATTCCATCAACTAAAGAAAATCAAGAGTAAACTCCTCATTACTAAAGCAGCAGGACAGATTGCCTCTCTGAACTAATTAGCCCTTTTATATCTCCTCCCCGGATCATGCAGTTAAAATGCTCCTAAGTGATAAAAGCAAGTAATTAATTAGTGAACAGGATCAGTTTATCCCCTCTGCATATTTAATTCAACCAAAATAGTCTATTATCTGATTAAAAGAGAAGGGTTATTAGCAGGTCCACATGTGAAACTGATATTTTTTGTGGACTATGGACACTCCCTGTCCTTCAGCCACCAAACTCAAAGATCTTTGGCAAATTGCTGAGAAGAGTCCAACTACAACATCCACCAACTACTTCAGCATTCTGGGTGTGAATCCTGTCAGGTCCCACAGGTTTATGAATATTGCGTTGTTAGAAATGTTCCCTGGCATTTTCAGTGACTCTAGGTGGAAAGCCACTGCTCCTCCAAACACAGGCCCCCCAACTCTGAGGACTGGGCAACTCAAAATTTATCATTACTACTAAAAAATGAGGTAAAAACGCATTAAATGCCTCTGCTTACTTGTTCAGAGAAAATATGGATATGATATATATAGAATTTTTAATGTTCCTCAAAAATGCATTTGACATTCAATGGAATCACAGAGGAAATTAGGTATCCAAAAGGTAATTAACCAAGATGGACAATTACCCAAGATGAGTCCAGAAAAGAAGTTTTGTACTTGAAAAAGCTGCAGTGGACTTTATTTCAGTCACAGACATCTTTCATTACCACAGGTAGACATACAAGAAGATGGTTTATTCATAGCAAGCCAAATACCATTTTCAAGTAAAAATTTCAACAGGTACTGCATTCACAGGAGCCATTAAGATGAAACACAACAGTAGTGCATACGACTCTATTAACTCACACATTCTTTATGTGATAATATCACGGACTTATTCACTCTATGTGATGACAAAACTTGCTACAGTAACCGTCCTTGCCCTCTTATAAAAGGAGGGCTTCTCTTCTGAATTGTTCTGAATCTTCTGCTTATTCAACTCACTAGCACAGTGACAAAATATCATTGATTTATCTGGACAGAGCCATTAAATATTGGTTTCACTCATCTAAAAGCCGAGTAACACATGAAGGCAGAAATGATATTACAATATATGTATACAGACAGAAAAGCATGCAGGATGCATTTAAAGAAAATGCCAAAAGCAGTATAGTATTTAGCACTGATTTCAGGATTGAGTCTTTTAGCAAAGGAGTATCTCGTTTTGTTTTGTTTTTTAAAGTAGTGTTGATATTGTTGTGCTTTGTATGTAGTTTAAAACCAGTTCAACACTTGTAAGGAATAGCAGAGGATGAAAATTTGACACACAGCATGACAAGCACTCAAGGAACCAAGACATTCATGAGCACAATCCTAGTACAGGTCAGTATTCGGTCTCTTAGACCTTTCACCCCCACAAAAAAAAGAAAGATAAATGAGCACCATAGAGTTTGCAACACTTCTCAGGTCTTGGTGAAATAGGAAATATTTTAAAACCTTTCTTCTCAGGTAGAGTTCAGAACTTAGAGCAGAGCAAAGCTTTGTACCTGAGCTGTGGCAGGTGTGCTGGATGAGAGGTGTGCTGTGTTTACGTGGCAAGATTTCGGTAGCAAGGGCTGCAGGAGCAGAGCCCAGCAGTGCCCCGTGCCATACCAGCAGCTCCAATGGCAACCTGCTGCTGCTGAAGCTCAGCTGCAGGAGAAGATGCTGGGTGTGCTCTGCTGCACAACAACAGCTGGGAGAGAGGGGTGAGAGACAGGAGCACCAGTGATCTGGCACCCGCACGGAGCATGGAGGAGCCCACGGGGCAGTGGCGGACGGGACCCAGAGGAAGCTGGGAGAGTGTCTGGCAGCCAGGCAAGGTTTCTTTCCAGAGAAAGACATAGAAAAAATCAATATCAAAGAGGGTTAATAAAATCAACTGTAATTCAAAGAATTCATCACATGGTAGATTCTTCTTATTTAGGAAAATTCAAGTGGATGGCACAGGTAGAGTAGTAATTTAGCAGTGGAAACTAAATTGACATGCATACATAATGACTGTTCACTAACTTATTGTTTTCTAATGAGAGTTAAAAAAAAAAACATTTAGTGCTCTGCACCTTGTGGTGTATCTCTCTCCATTTAATCAAAGATTAAAAACAAATGGTTGTTAACATGTTAAGACATTCTAGCATTCTAAAAATAGTCTATTATGTGAATTAGAAAACAAGTAAAGCTAAGATGAATGATAGTTTACTAATTGGTCTAGACAGTTAGGCAAGATTGACAGTCAGAAATGTGTAAGAAATACTCCAACAGAATTACATAAGAAACTTTATGTCTAATAAGTCGTAGACATTGTAATAAGTAAAAATGGAAAAGAATAGCATGGCCTTGTCTACTCATTTTGTGTCAATTCACAAGTTACCAAATAATTTTACTTTCCCTCCCTTTCTAAGTTACTTGTGTTCTGCAAAATTCTATTCATAAATGAAAAAATGAAGGTGGAATAAAAGGTTTAGCAGCCTTCTGGTCACAAGAAGAGGAAGAGAGCAATGGGATTTTGATAAATTTGAGTGTAGTACCTGAAACAGACAACACAGAATAAACATGAGGTTACAGTGTGCTGTTTCATTGTCAGGATCACAGCACCGGAAGTAATGCTGTACCTTTTAGAACCACAAAAATTCATGTACATGCAGGAAGCTTTTATAGCAGGGAAGAGACAAGGAATACACATTAACAAGCCTGAAGTTTCTGTTAGGAGAAATGAGTTAAAAGCAGAAAACAGGCAACGAGAATGTTGTGATAAAAGAAGAACAGAATGGAGGAATGTAAATAATCTCAAGTGACCTTGCAGCTGGGCATACAGCACGGTGGTAAACTATGCTTGAGCAAACCACTGATAAACAGGCATAAACAGCAGATGAAAAAACTGCCTGCACGGACTAACAGCTGTGACTGCATCCCCTGTGCTTGTGAGTCCCTGCTCAGCTATTCCTTCAGGGATGACCCAACTGGCAATGTAACAACAATTAATTCAGTCTTTGCACTTCAGCCACAGCTCTAGGTTGGTTCTTTCCTCCTGCCTGAGCTAGCTCACAAATACGGTGCAGAAGGTAGGATTCAGGAACTGTCACATCATGGTTAGCAAACGAGCAGGGGACTGGGGAGGAGGCACTGGGGATTGACTCTCTGTGTTGCAGAATGGCCCAGCACTGAATGCTGCTTTCCTGACTACCATGCCTCCGATAGAAGTGGGATCTGAAGTTGGTGATGAAGCAGTTACTAAATCCAAGGTGACTGAAGATGCTGTGCGCAAACTGCCACGGGGAATAGCATTGGAGATGTGCTGCCAGTTAACAGGGAGATACAGATGGCTGTTAGTACTTGACTGTCTTAAAGTTCTTGACTGTGAAGTTATAGCATTATGCAGTACAGTGAGAGAGTTACAAGATGCAAAGGTGATTGCACAGGAAGCAATTACTGCACAGACAGAGTAGTGCTATGAGCTGCAATGCACTGTATAACAGCTTGCGTCACGTACTGCTAACAAAGAAAGTTTGTAACAAAGAAAGAAATACAGGAAAATGGAGGTTTTGACTTCCCCATTTCATGCTCTTTCCATGAAAAATTCAAGGGATGCCAAAAACTAGAATGAAAATATCTGGAGTTCTCAGACTCTGAAGCTGTACAAATGGGAGAGCTGCAGGAAGAAGGGTAGAGATCATGCACATTCACATCCTGAAAGAGTTAAGCCACTTTTTAGAGATCTATCAGCAGAAGAGTGGGGAAGGTGTACTAGCATGGTTTAGCAAGCCTGGGCACTGCATCTATCTTTGTATTAGTGAATGAAAAGGATCTGTTAAGCCCTATTGCCAGTGTTGACCGGACACTGTGTGGGTATGCTGTGACTCAGTTAGAAAATACCTGGAAACCCCACAGGTAGGATGCTTTTACACCTACACTGTACCAACGGTTGTGTGCAACACATTTAAAAGCGTATACAGACCCAGCAGAAATAGTGTCACTCCCTGGGAAAATGGTTTAAAACAGAATAAGGTATTAGTCTAATGTGGCAGATATAGGTACTTAATACAAAAATGGGAATAGAATCAAGTACTAAGAAAGCCTCAGATTTACTGTATCTGGCTATTAAGAAATCTCTCCAGACACAAAATTCTACCATTACATTTTAGATTCACAGTATCCTCTTTGTTGTTTAACATTTCACCTTCATTTTAGCATTTGCTGTTGGCAAAAGCTTTACAGTGAATAACCAAAATTCACCTAAGCATCTGCCAAACTCCTAAAATCTTCCTGCATAACAAGATGATAGGTATTGTTGATGTACTGGGGATATTTCCTGTAAGATTAGTAAAAGTGTCAGAACACAGAGAAACATACTGAAGTTCCCTTTATCGGCTTTGTTAATGATCTGAAGGAAAAGTCAAATAGGAATTTAATTGAATTTCCGAATGAGAACAAATTAAAAGCTACTGCAAACACCAGTAAGGGCAAAGAAATAAAAATAATGGGAGAAATAAAGTATTGAGGAATGTATGTTGGAAACAAAAGAAGTTAGACAGTTTATAAAACAAAAATGATTAAAAAAAAATAAAAGCCCTAAAAACAGACATTTGCTGGGACTTTTCTTGCCTGGAAAACAAAAGGCACAGAGGGAAGTCTTAACAGTGCATACAAATAGCTGAAAGGAGGGCACAAAGAGGACTGACAGTGCCCAATGCAAGTACAGGAGGCAGTGGGCACAGACTAGAATATAGGAGGTTTCCTCTGAACACCAGGAAGCAATTCTGTGCTGTGTGGCAGTGGAAACTGGCACACATTGCTAGGAGGGTGGTGAGGAGTATGGAGGTCAAGGCATGTGGGGAGTGGCTCAGGTCCCTGGGTCTGCTCATCCCAGAGCAGAGGAGCTGAGGGGAGTCCTGATGGCAGCTGCAGCTCTCACAGGGAGTGGAGGGCAGCGCTGAGCTCTGCTCTGTGTGACAGCGACACAGTCCAAGGGAATGGCATGGAGCTGTGCTGGGGGGTGTCAGGGCGGTGTTACGGAAAGGTTTCTCACTTCAGTGTGGTTCCACACTTGGAATAGGCTCTCCAGCGCAGTGGGCATTGGCTCCAGAAGTGTTTGGAAAATGCTTTCTGACATAAGTCCTGGATTTTGGGTGGCCCTGTCTGAAGTCTCATGATGGACTAGATGACCCTTGTGGGTCCCTTCTATCTCATTCTATGATTCTATCTGGACTTGATCCTGGGCACTGCTCTGGGCGGTCCTATTGGACCAGATGACCTCCAGGGCTACCTTCCAACATCAACTACTCTGTGATTCTGCAAATGTTGGGTTAGAAGTTAGAAATATTTACTTTTCAGTCTTAATAGAAACAAGCTTCCATTAAAAAAGCATACAACTCATTCTTCCTTCCAGACCTCCCAATTCTTGCAATAACTTGCCACTGTAACCAACCCTTACATTCTTAGATTAATTTACTGGAGCTGACAACTATTTTTGTACTGTTTTGGATTTTATTTCTGATCTACTATTAAATAAATGCCTAATTTACAGCTCCTGAAGGATTATATTTGCCTTCAGTTCTCCTCTGCTTGTGACTCATTATGTTCTTACACTACAAGGAAGATGTTTCTGAGACACAGCTTTCTCACAGCTACTGTTCCTTTCATCAAAAAAAGTCATAACTTTTACCAGTTCTTACTGGTAGCAAGTCTTCCTTTCCCTTGCATAGTTGAAGTCTACTGATTTCATTTCCACTGCAAAAAGTTAATGTGTTCATAGCCTGACAAGTTGCAGAAGGTGGCAAGAAATATTTTGCCCTACCATTGTAATTAAGCTTTTCTGCAGTCTCAACTATGACAAATTAATAGTCATAACACAGTATCATCAAAGGTAATCAAAATTATTTATAGCTTTTACTTGGAAATGTCTTCTTGACTTGGGAATTTCTTCTGCTCATTAACACTACTACCTACAGTTGTATGCATAAACAGAAAAGGTGTTATACTTTCTGCAGTAAGATAATCTAAAACATACAGAAATGGAACACAAAACAATATTATAGAAGGCAAAATAAAGGGCAGAACCAGCTGTAAAGGCTGGGGAAATAAGAATATTTTAAAAACAGAAAGTCCAGATTATTATGGTTGCCAAGCAAGTACTTATGAGCCAAGAAACAAAATAAATAATAAATTAAAAGATTAAGAACAATAATGAAGAGTACAACAACAGAGTAGAAATGGTAATATTGTTTTTTCTCCATAGGTTTTAAAATATGTTTATTGTACTGTGGAATCAGGGATTAATAAATAAAATCTACTACTGTTTCTTAAAACTATGTATAACAAAACCATGTTTGCAGAGGTATGCATATTATTTAAACAAGAAAGATAGGTTATTTGGAAGAGATACTAGGTAATTCATGTATGCATTTTAAATGCTAGTCTCTTTCTTCTTACCAAGAAAAGTATGCCAGCTAGCACTGCAGTTGAACATAATATGCAATGCATACACTTGTTCAAGACTGTAGACCCTTACCTACAAATGAAAATAAATACAAATAGAAAATAAAAACAAAATAGAATAGTCATAAATAGATAAAGTTACAGAAATTCCCTTTAACCAACTGGTCAACCCATTTTCTATATGTAGATAGCTACTGCAACCCTTGATGTATCTCTACAAAAGAAGACATGATACAATATGCTGCATATTAAATGAACTTGTCTGGATGTCAGATCTAAAAGATTATCAAGTCCTATATCAGTTGATACAAAATACCAAACAAAATGATGCCGAAGAACTTCAATTTAGTAGCTACTTAGCAGTTAAAAAGTGCAACAACTACATGAGAGGAAAAAATACGCCTTTATATTTTACATTAAAAAATCTTTCCTAAATTTTAGCTATTCCTGAGAGTTCTCTTTAAAGCTTACAACGCTCTCTTGTGGTAGGAAAGATGGCTATTTACTTATAATCATTAATCTCAATTTATAATTGAAGACCAGCTGTGTTATAGAAGAATAATAATTTACACTGAGAAGCTAAACAAATTTCAAATTAAAGCACAGCAAAAAATAAACAGGATAAATAAACGTCTGCTACCAGCATAATACTATTTCATACTTGACTTCAGCTAGGATAAGACAACGGCAGCATGGGAGATTCTGCCATCTCAGTTTTGTCATCTGTTCACAATACTCAGAATATCTGCTCAGTAACATGATAATTCCTGATCATATCAAGCCAGAAAGATACTGAACTTCTATTTAAGGACAGTTTTTGTGTCAGCAGTTATGTTAACCCTAATAAGGATCAAACAAAATTTGAAAGGGCAGACATGGTGGTCCCTGAAAATGAAAAAGACAACGAGTAGGTTCAGGATTCCACCCATGCCCTTCAGAGGAGAAGAAACTAGTCTGCATAATGGCATACAGGAAAAGACTTTACAAACACTAATGGAAAGAAAGGATGGCTTCCTGGCAGTGCAAGAGAGGTCAGGAAAGTTTGCGATACAAATTTGCTCATTTTGGAGCTGTTTATTACCAGCTAACTATTAAGAAGTGAAGCTCACAGCCAGAAAGGTTAAAAACTACTTATATAAGCATTTACATGCTTACTCATCACACTGATCTCAAAAATCCTGCCCAGAAATTAATCCAAAAGCAGAAAGCCTTTCTAATCCAGGATTTTCACTTTTCTACCATCATAATTCCTATATATAGTTTGTCAAAACTAGCACTTGGCCCTTATTTCACTGATCTATTTATATTTCTCAGAACTCATGAGACTAGATGAAGTATCTGACATCCAGCTTTGCCAGAAACTTTTTCAATCATGCTTGAGTGACTCAGCTTCTATCTGTGAACAACAAAATACTGTAGCATTGATTCAACAGCTCTTACAGCTGCATATACCTTGATGATCTCTCTCAATCTTCCAAATCAGCTAACATGCCAATAACACTTTCTCCACTGCCTACTGCCTTGCATATGGGATTTTGAAATATCCCTTGACAAAGGATAAGACCCTATTTCAATCAATACCCACGGTGATATAAAATGTTTCATAAAAGTGTACCCACACACTACAGTGCTGCCAAACGACATAGAAAGAGGCTGAAAACTACAAAGTAATGACAAAAAGAAAGAGAACGTGACATGCGCGTAGCTCACTGACTGTTCTATTTCACTCATTCTTAGCAGCTGTCATTCCTTACAGATGCATAAAATTTGTTCAGAACCTTTTTATGAGAAATACCTAGTGGAACTGAATTTTCCTTTGAAATGAGCTGAACATGCATAGCCTTCACCTAAGTTTCTCTCAGTTTTATAAGAAAAATATCTTGACTCTCAGAAGGAGACCAACAACCATGGACAGAATTTTCTTAGTCAATTGATATGCAGAATCATACGCCATTTAAGAATCTCCCACAGTATTATCCTCTCTAAAACAGTGTTTTCAGTTGTATAAACATAACTTTTTTTTTTTTTTCCTCAAGAAAGCACACTAAAATCCATTTTACATTCTTCCTCCATCTATTTTTCATTACACATTCAGACACATGCCTACAGTGAATCTAATAATTCAGTGATAAAACTGCACCAATGCAAAGCTTTGAGGAAATCTAGAAAAACTTTCTGAATATATATACACTACAGTGAGGTATATACTTATTATCAGTAACAGAAGACTGAGCAGTTGAACTTTTTTTTTTAACCGATGAAAAAGCTGCTATCTTGCATGCATACATATGCACATGCATCTGAATTAAAAAATAGAAGACGGAAATATTTCCCTCAAAAAAGCCATCTGCACATTTAATTTTTATTACCATTGACAAATAGCCTAAGAGTTTTTTATTAGATCTGAAGTATTTTTCCTTCTGAGAGAACTGGGGCACACTCATTTTTATACTGTCAGGAATGAGAATGAGAAACCAATACATAATGTATTAATGTAACACATATTTTGTCTTGTCGAAATGCTAACTAGAATTTTCTGTTTTAAGAAAAAAAGAACAAACAAACAAATAAAAACCAGCACAGTGTACATTATAGCATACTTTGGCTTTGCTGCACAAACTTACTTTCTGGTCAATGATGCATGATGAAAGAAGAATCCTGTATCTCATTTCTGAGGTGACCGGAATACAGCTGAATATGTTCCTCCTCCTCTTCCTAATCCATCTATTTCTTTTTTGTTTTTGTTCTACCCTATGATATAATTGGTTGTTCATCATCTAGTGTTAACACATCATTTACCCACTGTAAATATGATAATCTGTAGTACATTTTTCTTTCTGNCCACTGATTCAGCCATAAATATGGCTTGCATCTCCACGTTATATGTAGTATCTGATGGTTTTGCACCAGAGGGTGTCCCAATTTTCTCAGCAGATTTAATAGGAATACTTGATCTCTAAAACATAGTAAATAGAGAAGAATTACCATTGAAGCTTTGTGTTGATTACAACTNCTTTACAAACACTAATGGAAAGAAAGGATGGCTTCCTGGCAGTGCAAGAGAGGTCAGGAAAGTTTGCGATACAAATTTGCTCATTTTGGAGCTGTTTATTACCAGCTAACTATTAAGAAGTGAAGCTCACAGCCAGAAAGGTTAAAAACTACTTATATAAGCATTTACATGCTTACTCATCACACTGATCTCAAAAATCCTGCCCAGAAATTAATCCAAAAGCAGAAAGCCTTTCTAATCCAGGATTTTCACTTTTCTACCATCATAATTCCTATATATAGTTTGTCAAAACTAGCACTTGGCCCTTATTTCACTGATCTATTTATATTTCTCAGAACTCATGAGACTAGATGAAGTATCTGACATCCAGCTTTGCCAGAAACTTTTTCAATCATGCTTGAGTGACTCAGCTTCTATCTGTGAACAACAAAATACTGTAGCATTGATTCAACAGCTCTTACAGCTGCATATACCTTGATGATCTCTCTCAATCTTCCAAATCAGCTAACATGCCAATAACACTTTCTCCACTGCCTACTGCCTTGCATATGGGATTTTGAAATATCCCTTGACAAAGGATAAGACCCTATTTCAATCAATACCCACGGTGATATAAAATGTTTCATAAAAGTGTACCCACACACTACAGTGCTGCCAAACGACATAGAAAGAGGCTGAAAACTACAAAGTAATGACAAAAAGAAAGAGAACGTGACATGCGCGTAGCTCACTGACTGTTCTATTTCACTCATTCTTAGCAGCTGTCATTCCTTACAGATGCATAAAATTTGTTCAGAACCTTTTTATGAGAAATACCTAGTGGAACTGAATTTTCCTTTGAAATGAGCTGAACATGCATAGCCTTCACCTAAGTTTCTCTCAGTTTTATAAGAAAAATATCTTGACTCTCAGAAGGAGACCAACAACCATGGACAGAATTTTCTTAGTCAATTGATATGCAGAATCATACGCCATTTAAGAATCTCCCACAGTATTATCCTCTCTAAAACAGTGTTTTCAGTTGTATAAACATAACTTTTTTTTTTTTTCCTCAAGAAAGCACACTAAAATCCATTTTACATTCTTCCTCCATCTATTTTTCATTACACATTCAGACACATGCCTACAGTGAATCTAATAATTCAGTGATAAAACTGCACCAATGCAAAGCTTTGAGGAAATCTAGAAAAACTTTCTGAATATATATACACTACAGTGAGGTATATACTTATTATCAGTAACAGAAGACTGAGCAGTTGAACTTTTTTTTTTAACCGATGAAAAAGCTGCTATCTTGCATGCATACATATGCACATGCATCTGAATTAAAAAATAGAAGACGGAAATATTTCCCTCAAAAAAGCCATCTGCACATTTAATTTTTATTACCATTGACAAATAGCCTAAGAGTTTTTTATTAGATCTGAAGTATTTTTCCTTCTGAGAGAACTGGGGCACACTCATTTTTATACTGTCAGGAATGAGAATGAGAAACCAATACATAATGTATTAATGTAACACATATTTTGTCTTGTCGAAATGCTAACTAGAATTTTCTGTTTTAAGAAAAAAAGAACAAACAAACAAATAAAAACCAGCACAGTGTACATTATAGCATACTTTGGCTTTGCTGCACAAACTTACTTTCTGGTCAATGATGCATGATGAAAGAAGAATCCTGTATCTCATTTCTGAGGTGACCGGAATACAGCTGAATATGTTCCTCCTCCTCTTCCTAATCCATCTATTTCTTTTTTGTTTTTGTTCTACCCTATGATATAATTGGTTGTTCATCATCTAGTGTTAACACATCATTTACCCACTGTAAATATGATAATCTGTAGTACATTTTTCTTTCTGGAACAAATACTAAAAAA
>VXAB01008254.1:0-34048 GCA_013399175.1 Odontophorus gujanensis | reverse complement strand
ACTAAAAAAAAAAAAAAAAAGGTTTCAAAAAAAACTGTAAAAACACCATCAGTTACCACTGATTCAGCCATAAATATGGCTTGCATCTCCACGTTATATGTAGTATCTGATGGTTTTGCACCAGAGGGTGTCCCAATTTTCTCAGCAGATTTAATAGGAATACTTGATCTCTAAAACATAGTAAATAGAGAAGAATTACCATTGAAGCTTTGTGTTGATTACAACTTGTTGAATAACATACACTGAAGTACAGCAAAAGAAGTTATCATGTAAGGATATTGTTAAGAGTTGAGTGTAATGACAATTTTTCTGTTCACTTCAAAGCTGTATTTAGCGTGCTTGGGTAAACACACAACCCTGGCATTGCAGTATCTTCTGCAAATAAACCTCACTCTGTGGACTTAGTTAATTTTTCAGTACAATTCAGCAGTAAAATTCTTTGCCACAAAGATGACAAACAGAACAGTATTTTATTTTAAATAACCAGACAACCAGTGTTAACAGGCGGTGCTAATTCTAATTCATGGATGTAAAAACTCTAAGCCCTTCATTTATCATTCAGTTTCAGTGGGAGGTTAAGACCCTTTGTTGAATACTGATTTCCCCTGATATCTTGATATTTTCAGATTCAAATGTTAACATTTCCAGCTAAGTATTGTCATTAAGCTAAAACACTGTCTAAACTTCACTTCTAAATCAACTTAAAAAAATGTTTAAACAATAGGAGTATTCTGAATAAGAAAGAAGGTAACAGCTAATCTTGAAACAGTATGTAAACGTTTAAATTGGGTACATTTCCCTCCATGGAAGATACTAAAAAATTTCAAAGTGGCTCGCAGATTTTGCCTCGCCTTTCTCCAAGAAGCTAGACTGTATCAGCTAGCAAAACATGAAGGAAACACATCCCATACCGGAATATCACATTCCACCTCTTTAAAGTTCAACAGTAAGCACAGAAGCTACAATTTCTTCGTTGAGAACAAAGGAAGTTAAGACTACCTGGAATTGTGAAACTGAAAAGATATGAAATGTCTAGATATTGTGGCTGACAGCAACTTAAGTTGTGTATTGCACAGGTATCATAAGCACCATGTTTTCCTCACCTTCAAACTACTAAAATGCAAGTCAGTACATGACCTTAACGAAAAACATATATGTTTTCAACAACTCTGGATGGTTCAGTGCAGTCAGTTCAGAAAGAGTGAACGTTCCCAGTTAAGAGTTATACAGTAACTACTGCCTGATATAATTCAAGTGTCATTACTACTTCCCACATGGCAACAACATCTTACACTTCTAAGTGAAAAGACAGAGCTGAGAAGTCAAGAGCAAGGATGTTCATGTAATCTCTAAAACCTGAGGAATACTGTGGCAGACAACAGTTGGGATTGACTCCCAGAGGCAGTTTTGAAAGGAACCTCGTCCTGGCCTCATCCCCAGCCACAGGATTTCATCCCTGAGGGCCTCCATATTAGTTTCTCTTGGAAGACACAAATTCACAGATGTTAAACTAAGATTTCAAGTAATATGTAAGTTGTATATACACTCGCATTTCCTTAAAAACACAACGCAGGAAGTAACATTGCTAATTAGAAAAAAGTTACATTCTAATCCTCATCCAGCTGCTGAGGAGTGAGGTGTACCAACACAAAAATAAGAAGTGGAATGCTATGTGTTTCTATCAATTGTGAAAAATAACAGACTTCTAAGCTTTCCCTGTATTAGCAGTTACTGGTGAATTCTATCATATGTACTTTTATTACAATACTTAATTGTCAACATGGAAATTATTTTTAAAAATAAATAAATCTGAACAGTAACTCTGCAATAACATGGTAAACAATTTAACTATCTTTAGCTTATATAATTTAGACAAAGTAGAATTTAGTTAATCTATACAGTTTACGTACAATAACATGCCCAAACAATTTCTCTCTTTGTGGTATTTCAAATCATCATCCTCAGAAAAGCAACATACTGAAATCTCAAGGGATATCTTCCCCGCGTTATGGAGAACACACAAGAGAGAATATTCAAGCGCAATCATTAATAGGTAAAGTTTATCACAGAAAGAAAATATCAACTCCATCAAGATCTTTATCAGATATTGTAAACATGAATACAAAGGACTATCAGACTGAATTACCCAGGATACTGTTAAGCTGATAGACTGTGCAATGACAAGAAATAAGATGAAACCTAACAGAGATTTCAAATAATAGCGATGAAATGTTATGACTGTCTTTTGAAAGGAAAAATCCTCCACAGAAAGAAAAAATAAATTTCTGTTGGTTAATTTTCTACGAAGAAGCTTCAATTTGCCACTACAAACTGAGTAAGAGCAGAAGTTATTATGTCTTATACAAAACTAGCCTCTGGTAATTTTTCATTTTTAATGTTAGCCTCAGAACAACCATAATTAAACAACTTTGTTTTGCACTTCTATTAATAGATGCCTCAGTAATGAGATATTTGATGAAAAAATTAGCAAATGGCAATGATAATTTGTGCTAGAAATTACTGATAGCAAACAAAATCTGTCCTAACAGCAGCTAAAGCAAGCAATGTGGCAGGGATTAAGAACAAAATTAAAAAACAAAAGCAAAAAAAGAGAAGACAATAGCACCTCATGTTACCTCATTAATGTGTCAATATTTACATAACGCATTGGCTCACATGACAAGGTTTTGGTAGTGGCCAGCTGTAGTTGTGGTCTCTATCACTGCCCTATGTCAGATCTGCAACTGCCAGAGCTGAGCCATGGGTGATGCTGACTGTGCTCCAGGAGAGCCAGTTTGAGAGGGAGAACTGCTGCACAACAGCATCTTGGAGATAGGAGGAAGAAATGGGAGAGAAGTGGCCAGGTCAGTGCAGAATGAGGGCAGGAGGAGCTCCAGGAGAGGCCCATGGCAGAGCAGGTTGCCTCCCTGCAGCCTGTAGGCACCACGTGGAGCTGATCTCTCTGTGCAGACATGGAGGAATCCACAGTGCAGCAGTGGATGAGGCCTGGAGGATGCACAGCCCGTGGACACCCTGCAGCAGCAGCCTTGGGCCAGAGCTGCATCCTTTAGGGAGCAGCTTGCAATGGGGCAGGAGGGCTGGTGGGAACTGAAGATGGTTGGTGGCAAACAGTGAAGTAGCCTGCTCCTGAAGGTCTGCAGCCCACTGAAATGACTCATGTTGGAGCAGCTCATAAATAACTCATGCTGTTACAGCCTGTAGTATACTGCACCCTACTGGAAGGGCCCACAATGGAAAAGGGGAAGAGTGTGAGGAGGAAGGAGCAGCAGAAGGGAGCAGTAATGGACTGAACACAGCTCTCATTCCCAATGGGGAAGGCAGGGAGTGGGATGGGGAGTGAAAGTGAGCATCAGAAGATGAGGGGAGGGAAAGTGTTTTAAGTTCGCTATTATTTCTCACTATACTGCTCTGTTACTAATTGGCAATACATTATTCTTCCCCAAGTCTGTTTGCTCATGTTGGTAATTGGTGAACCTATCCTTAGCTAAACACACCAGGTTGCTCTCCTCCATCCTGATGAGCACTTTGTGAACAGCCAACGTTAATTCACACGTTAATACATTCACATATGTACTTCACCAAATACTTCACTGATACACTTATTGGTATACTTACTGAGATAGCATGATGTATTGAATTTTAGAGTTAAAAAAAATGCAACCTGACATTTTTATATCACACACTGATCATCCGAATCCATGCATCTGTAACTTTAATCAGAAACCTTCACAACTATTTCTGTAGCTGTGAAAAGCTAAATTGGAGATGCAGGATGTAACTAATTAACTTTTATTGGAGGCTGGGGTGAATTTCAAATAAAGCACACACTAAAAAACAGTATCAGTCTCTGTAACAAATACACACTGTCAGCATGGAAAAAATGTATCATTCTCCCTTCAGAAATCTTTCCTTACTCAGCTGTGCCAACATCCAATAGTTAGGGAAATAGAATAGAAGGAAGCTCACATCTTTCTTCAGAAAGCAGTTCTTCATCATAGGTCAAATCCACATACAGTACAGCATATTTAGAATTCGATAATTTAGTAATGGTTTCCAGTTTTCAAACTCTGTCCGTATCATAGGACTACACCTGGTGCTGCAGAGTAGTACTTCAGTAGACTTCGCATTCCAAGCTCATGATTATTGTTCATATAGAAAAATTTGGAAATCATGAATCCACTACATTAGTACAAAAATGGAGCCACACTTTGAGATGTATTTTTGACACAAATCCTCACAGTTTATACAGATTTTTTTTTTATCCTACCAGCATCCAGTGCTGAGCCTTGCAGCATCCTAAACGGACAGCTCATGCAGCAATAAAAGAACAATGTTTTTTCCTTCAACCAAAGACTCCCAGTACTGCACAACACTTTGATGGGTACCGGAATTAGTTACAATTGTGTCTGCAATTCAAAAGAGAACTCGGAAATAATGTAGCCTTGAGTGCTTGTTTCTATGTACAGTCAGAATACAAGTGCCTCCCCAGTGGTATTCTACAGGACACAGTACTTGATGTAAAACCTACAGATTCCCTGTCTGATGAAGAATCTGAAGTGGAACAAGTAGTTGGGTGATAAACATTCATTGCACTGAGTTGTAAGAAACGAACTAAGATTAAGAACTTCGAAAGTTGCAAAAAAACAAACAAAAAAATGTGAATCATATCCAGGGAAGTTACTTGACCCTTGGTCCTGCCATGTTAATGGAGAGAACTGGCTGAAAAGCATGTGACACTGCTACAAACTATGGAATCAAGAAGGCTATGAATTATCAAATTGTGGAATCAAGTGATACTGATCCAAGAGTGCAGTCACTTAGAACACAACTTCAAGGACATTAATATTTGGTATGATACAATTCTGGAAGATGAGATTAAAACTTTTACTTCCCTATCTCTTGTTAAAATAATAAAAAAAAGAAGACGACACTGTGATTATCTGAATGTGCTGTCTCAAGAAGATCAAAATGAGGGATCGAGAAGCTCCAAACTGTTAGAGCTGTTAGAACTCCGAAAGGCTCTTAATTTGCACTTGTTTTCTTGGTGACTCAGTTTTCTGAGTCAGAAGAGCAATAACTGAGACTGCCATTTGAGATAGTGTTTTGAAGATGAAATGACAGTGCTAAGCAAAAACGACTAAGAATTAATCACCAGCTCAGGGAAATGGAACAGAAACCTATGTAAGCATGGTGTAGCAGACCTCCATCATCAGATCAAGAGAACAAGAGTCTAAAGTCCTGTAATGAAAGCTTGACATATGAAAACACATAGATACATGAAAACATGTAGATGCATGCATAAGATGCCTTAAGCCTCATTCTTTCTTTTTTTTTTTTTATTTTATTTTTGTTATCAGTATATACACATATTTTAGCCATAAAAACGATTCTAAGAAAGGAATACTTGGATTTATTAATTCTAGATACAGCCACAGGCACTGAGTTTCTGAATACTCATTTTCAGATTTCTATAATACTGGAAGTATTTTTTATAAAGGTCATCAATGCCACGAAAAAGACAATGCTGATGAAGGTGGTATTGTTCTGTGAAATAAAGATCCTTTTGTTGTCAAGAACAGAAATCTGCAGTAAAGTTCTTCTGCAGGCTAAAAAGCACGAAGCAATGTGCCACTACAAGTGAATAACCTCTAACAAAGACATCAACTTAAACTTTTTAAACAAGAAATAAAAATTTCTAAAATGAAATAACAAAAGTCTTAAAGTTCTACCTAGAAAATACTGTCTGTCAATTTTCTTTTTCTCAAAAGCATAATGATATAAACACGAAAGTTCTACAAGAAACACCTGAATTTTCTGTGGCAAGACTCTTGTGAGAAGAGCGCATTAAAAAGAGTGGAAGCATGCAGTACAGAATGACATATAAAAAGTAGACGCATTGCAAATAAGTAATGTAAGCTAACAATTATATTTCTGCATTCTAGCTAGTTAGACTACATATATTTATAAAACTGAAATTTAAAGCTAAAATGTGAAAAAAGATTGCCTTTCTGAATTTTGTATTTACTAGATGCATATTAGACTCTCTTTTACAGATTCATGTCACCAAGAAGCACATGAACTTCAAAATGATATATTAGGTTGCTACTCATGCTTTTGCATAGACACAGATTATAATGCAGCACTGTGCTGTTAAAGTTTAAAATGCTTCAAATAGCAAATGTAAAACTAAATGCTCCGTTTACAATAAGTATGAAAGGATAAGTATGAAAGGTAAGTATGAAAGGTAGATTGAGAAGGAAAATAATCAGTGAATGACTAGGAACTAACCAGCACTGTAGTTTAAGTGGAAAGGAAGTAAGCAAAGTGAAACAGCACCAACTTTTTCAATTTTGATTATGTAAATGACACAGAAAATTTAAGATTTCCAGAGGGAAAAGGAACCAAATGGAATGTTGGTCTTTCAAGCTCATCCTTGAGCAAAAGTTCATCCAGAATATCATGCTGAATCATCTGTGTACAATCAGTAATTTCTGGTAACGTAATGTAAGCACATTTACTTTTTAACAGTTGAAACCCAGTCTATGATATTCCATTCTATTTCTATACAGCAAACACAGTAAAATGAAGAAGCACATTTGGAAGCAAATGCAGTAATGTGAAAACTGCAAAAATAATTTCCTGGAGCACTGCAAAGCACTGACATGTTTATACTGATAAATGTCATGGTCTAAAATACCATTTTAATAGCTAATTATGACTAGAGATACTCTGGGCAAACAAGAATACCTTAACAGAATCATGACCTTTGAGAACAGAGACAAGCTGAAGACTTCAAAGGCCTCGGTGCAGCACTAGTAGAATCCGTACTCACTGCTGCCTGCAGAGGACTGCAACATCTACTCCCTGCATGAGAAGTATTGTTCAGGGGTGTGGGTATGGAGCAGTGCCACTGTTTAGGCACCAGTCAATGCCTCCTTGAATTGCTTAGCAACAATTAGGACTCTAAAGAGCTGTCTTTTAAACCTAATCTTCTTGGAAAGAAGAGATAGATCATCAGTTATGTAGAAAACACGTAGGAGAGAGGGTTTCTGCAGTCTTCCTGAATACCTGCAGCAAGTCTGGATGATCTCTCCACATAAATACTACACATTTGTAACGGTTCTTCCACTTACTATGGCACTTACATTATGACCAATAAACCAAATGAAATAACCTGGGTAAAATTCATAGTGTTATAACTGCACAGTGTAATTTGATAAATTCACTGGAGATACTGAATTTAGTGAAAATAAGCTCACTAGACAAGAGAAATAAAAAATAAGTACTTTAATGTGGCAATGAAACAAAATTTGACAAAAATATTTTATAGGATGGCAGAATTAAGTTTTGGAGACTCTTCCTTTTTTTTTCCCCTAACAATAACAACATACCTGTATTAAGTGGCCAAAAGACATTCACAGCTCTTTATCATTGTTCACGTTTGTGGTTATGGCTTTAAATAGAATAGATACGATTTCTAATACTCATACTGTAAAAAATATAATTTTATATGAAACAAAGGTATCATATTAATAAGGTTTAAAATTACAGTTGTTCAATGATGTGCTGTTTCAACTGTATCACTGATAATAAACCTCTGAAAGATTTACTTGTTGAAGCACCATCAACTATAATTAACAGATATTTTTGATGTAATAATAAAGTAACAAAAAATCAAATATGAAAAGTGTAGGAATAGAATTTTGTACCATCGCTTAATTTTATACATGCTGTTCTGAATTAATCATAGAAAGCTAATTAATAATAACCATGAGTGTTTATGGAACTACACAGTTGCAAGGTTAATAAGTTTTCTAAAAACCAGTAACTACAGTTTGCATGATATCCCTCCCAAGGAAAAAATATAAATAAGGTCACAAATATAATATTTATTTCACTAATACTTTCCTTTATGAAGTCTTTAACACTTTCCTCAGGGAATTCATGAATTATTGAAGTGGATATCATCTTATAAGAAATTACTGCTTGCACAGTAAACCTTTATGAGCCCATCTAGATGATAGAAAGGCAAATTCATTCCACAGAAACACCGTCTTTCTCCTTAAGTCATCTCCAGTACAGAATATTATAGAAATTACAACAAAGGTATTGCAATACCTACTTCTAAGCTCTTTGTGCTATAGGAGGAATTCAGTATATAAGGGCATGTGCTCAAGGAGAATGAGGTATTTCAGAATGAAAAGAGCCATTATACTGAGCACTGAATTGCAAAGAGGAGGCAGTGACATCCATTTAGCTCCAATCTTCCACAGGATGCAGGTAGAGAAATCAAGGAAGCAAGTTTTAGGGATGGTGGATGAAGTTGCTAACCCGTTATCCACCATATTTGAAAGGTCATGGCAGCCTGCTGAAGTTCCCACTGATTGGAAAAGGGGAAACACAACCCCCAGCTTCAAGAAGGGAAACTGTGGGCCAGTTGATCTCACCTCTGTGCCTGGCAAGATCATGGAGCAGATCCTCCTGAAGGCCCTACTAAGGCACATAGAAAATAAAGACAAGTGGATTGGTGGTAACTGACACGGCTTCAACGAGGGTAAGTCATGCCTTACAAACCTGTTGGCCCTTTATGATGGAGTTACCAAGTCAGTGGATAAAGGAAGAACGACTGATGTCACCTACCTGGACTTGTGCAAAGCGTTTGACACTGTCCTTCATGACATTCTGGTTGCCAATTTGGAGAAAAAAAGTATTGATGAATAGACCACACCCTGGATAAGGCATTGGCTGGATTGTCACACTCAAGAGAGTTGTGGTCAATGGCTCAATGTCCAAGTGGAGACTGGTAATGAACAATGTTCCTCAGGGATTGGTGTTGGGATCCCTGTTACTCAACAGTTTTGTAGGTGATATGGATGTGGGATTGAGTGTACTCTCAGCAAGTCTGGAGATGACATCAAGCCGAGAAGTACAGCTGATACACTAGAGGAAAGAGATGCAACCCAGAGGGACCTGGACAGGCTTGAGAGAACCTGGACAGGTTGGCCACTGCCAACCTCCTGAAGCTCAGCAAGGCCCATTGCAGCACCCTGCAAGTGGGTTGGGGCAATCTCAAGCACAGACACATGTTGGCTGGAGAGTGGCCTGAAAGAGGTCCTAGGCAGAAGGACTTGGGAGTGTTGGTTGATGAGCGATTCCACATAAGCCAGCATTGTGCACTTGCAGCCCAAAAGGCCAATCGTGTCCTGGGTTGCACCAAGAAAAGCATGATCAGGAGGTCAAGGGAGGTGATTCTGCCCCTCTACTCTGCTCTTGTGAGATC
Organism: Odontophorus gujanensis; assembly: GCA_013399175.1. Lineage (NCBI taxonomy): Eukaryota > Metazoa > Chordata > Aves > Galliformes > Odontophoridae > Odontophorus > Odontophorus gujanensis. The sequence continues at coordinate 24,747 of VXAB01008254.1, read as the reverse complement.
ACACCTGGAGTACTGCACCCAGTTCTGGAGCCTCCAGCAAAAGAAGGACATGGAATTGTTAGAGGAGGTACAGGAGTGCCATGAAGGCTGTAGCACGTCCCCTGTGAGGACAGGCTGAGAGAGCTTGGGTTCTTCAGCCTGGAGAAGAGAAGGGTCTGAGGAGACCTGAGCAGCCTACCAGTACTTGAAGTGGGCCTACAGAAAAGCTGGGGAGGGATTTTTTAGAAAGCCATGTAGCAACAGGTCGTGGGGAGATGTTTTTAAATTGGAAGAGGGTAGATTTAGACTAGATATTAAGAAGTTCTTTACTGTGAGGGCAGTGAGACACTAGAACAGGTTGCCCTCCAAGGTTGTGGATGCCTCCTCCCTGGACGCATTCAAGGTTGGGCTGGATGGGGCTTTGAGCAACCTGGTCCAAACCTAAACCATTCTATGATTCTATATTTATTCCATTCTCTTAGAAAGGAGACCCTCTCAGCTTTGGATTTAAACCATTACTCTCTTGATTCTTGATTGATTAAATTACTACTGATACACTAAACAGAACAGCATCTACACTAAGTGGAAAGGATTGTTTTTCATCTCTTTTGTGGTAGGTGAGCTATTGCATCAGAAAGAAATAAAAGACTCACAAGAAAGAAAAGACTAACTAAATTACTCAAAATAGTTCAAATTCCTGGTTGATACCTCTTTTCAAGATTGTTTACATTAACAGTTAGTACACTGAAAAGAGAAAAAACTACAGCACACAAACTGGATATGAGAGATTTTCCCTGTCATTTATAATTTAATTAATATTAACTGCCCATATTTAATCAGAACTATAGAAACCCAAGATTAACATGCACAGAGCCCAAGTTTCATAGTATGAAGCTGAGCCAACCACTTTTAACTTAATGAGGAGTTCATAGTACCTAGAAAACAACATTCAATAATACTGTATTTGCACTAAGGAAAAGAAAAAAGGATGTAGTATCATGAATAAAAATGAAGAAATGGGAACAAAGTATGTGACTGCCTTACCACTGAACACATCTTTAATTCAAAGTATGGCAGACTTCCAGAATAGTAGCAGCACAGACTGAAAGGAAAGCTTGGCTGAAGGGATACACCTTGAATTCTGTTTTTTCACATCTTCTCACACACTAAAAATAACTAATTTGAGCCCGATACCAATTTTATGCTAAATTTGGGAGATGAATAAATGAAGGCTGATGAAGTTTAGTGAAAATGTTTACTAATTGATCACTTTTAAGATTCTAACTTTTAATATAGTTCTCTCCTAATACTGGAACTTGAACTTTGTTTTAACTGTTACTTCTAAAATCAAAACTACTCCTTGTTTGTGGTTTGTGAAAGCTCTTCAGGAAAGAGAAAAGCAATTTAATTATCAAGGAGCGAAAACATAACTGAATAAAACAATTAGTTACATATATATATATATATGTGTGTGTGTGTGTATATATATATATATTTCCGCTAGCTTCAATTAGAATCATGAATGTATGACTTGTAGATAAAGCTGCAACACAATTTTCCACACTCGACTTTTTCATTTTGAAAGACTGTACTGACTACCAAATGATAGAAACAGAAAAAAACAGAAAATGTAGTTGCTCTTCTCAGTAGTAAAACATTTTTCCAGTTGAGTATTACCATAATTTCAGTTATTTTCATTAAAACACCATACAGGTAAGGAAAGGGGCGGCAGGGTGGAAATGTTCAAGTTCTCTGAGCAATTGCACTGGGTAGGTCTGGAAACTAAAAATGAATTATGAACATTCAACACATTCAAATCAAATACTGCTAAAGAATATCACTCATGAATGCATATTGAACCAACTGAAGTTATCACATCTCCATCCCAATCTTGTTTCTAATTAATAGAAATAAATGGAACTATCTAAACAATTGCATGGGGTAAAATGAAAAGTGGGGAACAAATCTTTGAACTCATTTTAATCATATGGAGATGAAATAACTGCATAGAGAACTATGTTGTTTCTTTTCAAAACATTCTTTCATGCGGCAGGTTTTTTATTATTATTTATTTAAGCCCACTCATTTTTGCTTTTTTAAATTGAACAAAGAGAGAGCAAGAACAAGTGATTTATGGACTCTTGAGCAGATGGAAATGCAGATCAAATAATCCCTTGCAGGCATTTAAGAATTCTAAGTCTGACAAATTCAGTCTTTATACCTGCACTCATTGAAATACCACCCCACGCACAGAAGTAAAAATCAAAGGGCAGATTAGTTGTTGCACTGGCCCAATTACTGAAAGACTAAGCCAAGGTGTGACTTGGATAGCAATATTAGAATAGATTTAAATTTAAAATATACTGGCTAGGTATAGTTAGTTCAGCTACAAAGAAAAAGTAGCATTAAAAATCATTTAATAAACTGCAAGTCTTTAACAGCAAGTCAAATGCACAAGGCACTAAATAATGGTCACCCAGACTACAAAGAAAACAAAGTCAGCAAGGTACTGAACAAATATTTAAGACAACAAACAGAATGCTGTGGAAAATCAATAGCATGGAAATGAAAAAAAAATCATTTTGCTGCAAACATATCTAATGATTTTTTAGATAATAATCTACTTAAGATATATTTATGATATATTTAAGATTCTTCTTTATTAACAGTAATTACATCCTCCTGACTTTTAACCAAAATAAAAAAATATCCCATGTAATTTTCGTTTTTCGTTTTAATCGGAGAAACACTTTTACTTGATGGAGTTTGTGACAAAAAGAGAACAAATTTACTGCTATTTCAAAACAATTCATATTTCTTTTATACTCAAATTTCTTCCTGATATACATGAAGTTGTTCCATTCTAATTTCAACATAAAATTTATCCATGAATAATTTGTCCTTCCTTGACCCAACAAGAAGGGAACAAAGACTCCCATACTCCTTGAAGAGATCACACTGTCACATCATTGTAACCTCAGTAGTCAGATAAATAGGGACTTAAACTCCAAAGGAGTCCTGAGCCTTGTACAGCTAAGAACTTGCTGACAAAGCACTACACAGTAGGACTCTTCGGTGCTAGCCTCTCACTCCCTGATTTAACCTATCTGCTGCAAAGAACCAGAGTGTTGTATCTACTGGCATGCAATAGGCTCAGAACACCCAGCAAGTAACAGATCTTCTGTGCTTCTAGACAAAAGTACAAGTAATGATTCCTATTTCATTATGTTGCCCCATGACACCAGAGGAGGATGTTGTTGGTAGTAGAGGATGAACCTTTCCACCAACATCCCATTAAGTTTTGTTGCTGTGTGACAGACAGCAGCAGAGGGACAGCCTGAAAAAATGGTGTCAGACATGGAAGTGTGGATGAAGCAAAATTGTGTCACTGAATTTCTCTGTGTAGAAAATATGGCATTTAAGGAGATCCACTGATGATTGCTGAATGTTTATGGAGATCAAACAGTGGATGGGAGCACAGTGCTGCATTGCAGGAATGGCAACAGGGACAGTGAGTCATCTCTGCTGGTGCAGATTTTTACGAGTGCACTATGCAGAATCTTGTTCATGGTTGGTGAAAATGCATAGCTAATGGTGGTGACTTTGTTGAACAATAGTGTTCTGTAGTGGACAATCTGCTCTATCAGATGGTGTTATTGCACTCTTTGTTGTACCTTCCATGGAAATAAACAGGAGGCACTACTTTCAGAGTGACTTGTGTCTACCGAACCAGCCTTCAGGGTACACAGAAATCTTGGACAAGTGTTCAAAATCCCCAGACAGGAAAACAGACATGAAGAAAAAAGAAGGAAAAAAAACCCAGAAAAGTGTATCTACTGCTACTACTAACTTTACGAACCTTGGTTGTTTGCTGACCTGATTCAGAGCATTTCAATATATTCAGGTATCAAATTCAGAACCTAAGTATAATAAGTATACGTTATACCTAGGGACATAAAACTGAATAAATTCTGAATTTACTAGAAAACAATAAAATAATACTGTAAATTCACATTTAGATCTATTAACTTACGTATTTCATAGAACTAGCAGTATTATCAACGAGCTAATTTGCCTGCTTAGTTGCATTTTGAAACTGTAGTTTTCTTCAGAAGAGGTTTACTGAAAATGTTGCTTCTGCCTTGAAGGAATTAGTAGTTCTCAACAATAATCTCCTGTGATATTCTGAGATAATAATAATCAACTGCTGTGAAGATTTTGAAAGTTAAAAAGGAAGGTTTCTTTTCCTGATTTGTAGGTTTAACTCGTACTAGGTGCACTGTTAAGTCTATCACATCAGAAAAACAGGAGATAAGATTACAGGTCTGTTTCCTGATTTTAGATCCACACAGTACAACTGTACTCAGCTTCCTAATCTTTTCCCGCCATGTAAGACAGTTCTATATGTGTATTCTCTCTGAAGTGCATTTTTTGAATCTCCAATCACTGTCTTTGTAAACAGCACCTCAAACTCCCCCGCCTCAGAAAAAGAAAAAAGCTGCAACAAAGTAGAACTTAGGGGAAAAAAAAACTATTAGAAAGACTGCTATTCTGTTTAAGGTTTCCTAAGATAAGCCCAAAAAAGAACTAAAAAAATATATAAATGACGTAGTAATACTGTAAGACTCTGTAAACAAATCTTGAGCTTACTATGGATAGAGGAATGTTTTTAAAGATAAATCTTTTTTTTTTATTATTTTTTTTTTTCCTGCAGCCTTTAGAACAATTCATTTTTGATTAAAAAAAAGGAAGAGAGAAACACCAGATCTCGGATCTCCAACAATAGCATTCATTAGAACTGCGCTAAATATGAAGTGGGCTAATGACATACAGTCAGTGATGCAGAGTTTATCTACAAATGTCACACAAAGAAAAGTGAACAACACCAGTATTAAAAATGACAATTTGTTCTTTACAGTTTCCCTGAGAAGGGGACTAACATCACTTGTTAGTCACATTTCAGCCCTATCACTGTTTACACTGGTATTTTGAGATAAAGTAGGTGGAAATCATGTACATTCACATATTCACTTTGATACAAACTGAGAATAAACAGCTCCAGGGCAGAACCAAACTGAAAAACAAACAAACAAAAAAAACCAGAAACAGTGTACCCAGAAAGCATAAAGCTTGACCCTCTTCCATATTTTGGAGAATGAAGTCTAGGCAATTCCTAATATTTTAATACAAAGAAGTCCAGATATACTACTTTATCATCTGAGATATATGTGGATTTTCCTGAAACACACTGTATGTATGCCTTAGCTTCTGTTTAGCTATGCAAGTACCTGTAAATGAAAATATAAGCTTCACATAATGCATATATATTTTTGCTACATTTGTCATACATTGTCACTGTATGAGTTATGCTCTCCATTAAGCAAATTCATACGGTGAAAACATCATCAATCTGTACTAATAACAATGAACTACTCAAACCAAATATTGTAGTACTTATTTTGACCCAAATGAACTAAACACCCTTGTATTAGACAAGCAATAACAACTTGCTTTCAGAAAAAGTTTAGCTTTAAAAAAAAATCTTAGGGAACCTTTCTGCTGATATTCAGCAGTATAAACATTTAATCTGCTAGCATTCCAAATGATCAAAATTACAACATTGAGAAAAAAAGTACTTTCCTTACCTGTGTATACAATTTTTAGATTCGAGGTATGCCATACCAGAAGCAGCATCTAATGAAAATTTCACTAACTGTTTCATTTTCAGCTCATCCTTCTTTTTTCTTAAAAAGGACAGGAAATCGCCCCCTAGAAAACAGAGAAAGGTGGACAGTGAGACATGACAGACAGGACATTCATATTTATTTCTCACTAGGGTCAGGAGGCCAAACAGAATGAAACTATTCAGTGTATCTGTCAACCCATAAGTCTGAAGTTAGCCCAAGAGAAGGAAAGAATTCACTTGCTAGGATGAAAACAGAATGTTGCATGATGAATAAAAGCTGGATTTTGTTACAAACAAAATCTTCAGAAGTGCAACATTAAATACAGACATTCATGAGAACTGCTGAAAAGAACAACTTACACTTAGTGATAAATACAGTTCTCTAATCACAGAGTGACTGTTATGACTGAATGGTTGGAACAAACTTTCAGAGACCTTACAGTTGAAGGGCCTGACCACTCCAGGGCTAGCCAAAGGTTTATGCGTGTTATTGAGAGCATTATCCAAGAGCCTCCTGAACACTGACAGGCATATGGCATCATTCCTCCACTCTAGGAAGGCTGTTTCACTGCTAGACTGCACTCATGGTTCACTTATTTGAAAATATACTTCACTGTTCCAGGCAAAGTCTAAAAATCATAGTGAAGCTTTCCATGTCACAATATTTGTTCAGAAAGGCATAGCCAGCTACTGCTCTAGTATTTTGTTTCTCTTCTCATTGCACTAAACTGACTAAAGCAATTGCAAGTAATTGCACTGCGATACAACTTCATAAACTGCCTTTCTTAGCAAAGTAGAAATGGAAGTCATTTCTATTGGAAATCATTTCCAATTTCCTTCTTTGGAAGTCATTTCTATTTATATTTCATATTGTAAGAAATACCATCAGAGATTGTTAAAGAAAATAGTTTGCTGTTGCAAAGCGTAACAAAGCCCTTAAAATATTATCATGGAGCAACAGAAAAGTGAATTAGTATCTTAACCACCAAGTACTGCATCTTTCATTTATTCATTTTTTCCAGAGATAGCATTTATTTTAGAACACAGATTTGAACATGATGGCTCAGTATGTTGTATCTTAATGAAAATTCAGAGAAAATAATACATAGAAAACATTTCTTCCATTTTGCTTATTTTCTCTCTCTCTCTCTTTCTCTCCCTTTCTTTCTCTCTCTTTCCTACCTTCTTTTTTGTATGTACAGCAGTACTACGGGAAAGCCACAAAATGTTATCACAGAATGACCAGACAGTTGAGGTTGGCATGGCCCATCTGGCCCACAGAACCTGCTCCAGCACGAACACCCAGAGCAGGGTGCCCAGGTGGCTTTGGAGATCTCCAAGGAGGAATCCCCACAACTCTTCTGGACAACCTGTGCCAGTGCTGTGCCACCTACACAGCACAGCAGTGCTTCCTTCGTTCAGAAATAACCTCCTCTGTTACAGTGTGTGTCTATAGTCCTGGCACTGAACACCAGTGAAAAGATGCTAACTCCATCCTCTTCCCACTCTCCCTTTAAGGTATTTGCAGACATTGAAGTGATCACCCTCAAGTGTCCTCTCCTGCAGATTGAGCAGTCTCAGCTCCCTCAGTCACTTCTCATAGGAGAGGTGCTCAGTCACTCAGTTACTTCTGCAGCCCCTTGTGGGACAGTTTTGCATCACCTGCAAACTTGCTGAGAGTCCACTCTGCCCCATAAAGCAAATAACCAATGAAGATGTTAAACAGAACTGGGCCTAGTGATGACCCCTGGGGCAAAATTCTAGTTGTTGGCATCCTATTTTCTTATTACCCAGATTCCAATAAAACGTGATTAATACCAGCTGATACATTCTTTCTTCAGCCTCAGATCTCTGACAATTTTTAAAAAGGAATGAATGCATGCAACAGCTGAACACAGTCTGCTTAAAGCAATTTATAACAGTAACAAAAGGTTTGGACAAACCATATAATCTAAACTGTGTGTCATCTAAGTATTTAAAACAAGACTGACAGTACACAATGTACAATTACAGGAAAAGTGAGCAATTTTATTTCATTTTTTTAAAGCACAGCTTACGCTGGGCAGGAACATGAGCAGGCAAATACTGCATCCAGAGTGCACAATGCAGCCTACAATATTTTTCACTCAATGTCTGGATAATCCACAGATGGAAAATGAAGGTCTGACTGGACGCCCTTGAAACTAAAGCCAATTGCAAATGACTTCCATTTTATCTTCCAAAAGATCGTTACATTCATTACACCTTCACAGTCTGACAGGTTCTATCTTAGAATATTTAATTTTAAATTCTCACGAAATCTTAAAAGAAAAGAATACTACTGAAAAATCAACTGAGCAACCATCATCCTTCTTTTAATCTGATAGGTTAATGACAGTCCCGTAGCTGACTCGCAGATATTGCCAGAGAGAAGGAAGATAAAACCTCCCTTAATTATGTGTAATTTATTGCATGTGTAAACAGAAACATTCTGGATATAGGGGACAGTTAAAATCATTTTCAAGCAATTCCTCCGCACTCCCTGCACACATAAAACCAGCAATACTGCATTCAGAGCTGTAGAAAATAATTTCATTTATATACCAAGCACTTACTGTTCTGTACATAGGTATCACCTTTTAATTAGGAAGTATGACTAGTAAGCCTTTATGAATGTGAAATTCTTTCAATCTCAACAAATGGAATCACAGTTTGTGGAAGAGCACATTAAGGAACATTACAGAAAGAGCACGTAAGGACACAGGGAAGCATTCAAGGCCAACCTGGATGAGGCCCTTGTCAGCCTAACCTACTGGGAGGTGTTCCCACACAGGGCATGGAGCTTGGAACCAGATGATCTTTATCATCTCTTCAAACCCAAGCTGTTCCATGATGCCACACAATATCCTAAAAAAAAATTATCCTCTACCAATCAATATTCCAATTTTGAACAACAAGAATTTCCAACAACTACTTCAGAAAGAACTGAAAGGCAGACAAGTTCAGTTTGATATACTAAAAGAAAAGATGCCTTTGCACACAGTCATATTAAAAATTAACAACAAGTCCTAAATGAGAATGAGGTCTATTTATACAATATACAAAATCAGATTAACTGTAGGTTAAAATCCTTACAGCAAGTGTAGAATTATTTTTCAAAGCCAAACAGTTATTGCTGAACTCTCTTCCTTGGAAATAGCATTGTAGGCAAAGAAAATAAAACATTCTTCCACTCTTAACTTCTAATTGACCAAACAGCAACAAAGTCATTTTAAAAAGTTCCCTCCTACAGAATGGAACTCTCCATTCAAATTAATCAAATTGATAATGTGTATATATGCTCCATGATAATTAACAAAGCATTCGGTATGAAAAATGACTGAAGTCTGTATTGAAAACTACTAGTGATTCCGGTCATAAGAGCTCTTTTAAGATTAGTAATTACTTAATTTGTAGTGATTTTTACCAACCCTTTTTTTTTCCCCCTTACTAATTCCTGATGCGAGTACTCAAAATGCTCGTGTCTCTAAAATTAAGACTTTAGATTCTTACAGAAAGGACTAAACTTCGTTTTTCAGAGGGTCATGGTTACCTGTGGACACTGGTTTGAGATGAAATAAAAGCAATACAATATTAATATATATATTGTATTGCTTTTAATGTATATATTAATGTATTAATGTATATATGTACCATCAGGATGTGACTGATTTTCAGTGTTTGGCACGTACTGTATGAACTTCTAGAGTTCTGAGGAAAAACAGCATAGCATACACGATGCTGAATACAGTATATTTATGCCTATCATCAAAACACAGTTTTAATAAAATTATCCTGATCTGTCTTCTTATTGCAATAGTGAAAAAAGGCAGCAAGAATGTTTTTGTTGTTTTTTTCTTTTTTTTTTCTGGTATCTTCCCTTCAGGAAAGGTAATGAAAATGCCTTTTAAATACTCTGTTCAATACTGATTTGAAAGTGCTTTCAGCTGCTGACAAAATACGAACAGCAACAAAACATACAACTTATTCCATACAGGATACATGCCATTTTAGGTTAAACCTGATTATTCTCATTATTGTTACAAAACAGTGCGTTCTTTAACTAACAGAATTACTCTTACTTGCAAATGCTGACTTCTATTGGCTACTGTAGCTATTCATGTTCACAGGAAAGCTTCTGCATGAATACTTTCAGAGCTGAGGATAACAGCACAAAATGTTCGGCACAGAACTCTACCTATGCAGTGTCTTTATGCTCTTCAGAAAACAAGTTTTAATATAACCGCCAATTCATTATTTGCAGCAGTGTCAGAACATAATCTCCAATATAATAACTGCTGATAAAAATGAAATAAACAAACCAATTTGACTATGATACAACTGAAACAAAACTAGATGGCAACAAAATAGTAAGCAACGCTTTCTTCTCGATGCAGAATTTCCATTGCATGCTACATGGCTGGCTGATATTCCAGTTAATGGCACAAAACACTGCTGTGAAATGAGATCTGCCCCAACCACTGCAAGTCCTACAGAAATAATCAGACCATTACAGGACTACTACCAAGCAGAAATCAACTACCAGTTTGGGGTTTATAGGGGAATAAGTAACAGAACTGGAGTATCTAGCTAAAATGACTGATTTATTTTATTACGTAAATGACAATATGTAGTACATAAGCAGGAAGCATTATGATTATAATAAGGCTGCCTGCAATAATTGGATTCCTTAAAAGCAGACTTTCATGGGAGTATATAAAATATTTCCCATTATATGCAGACATTTTAACAGAGAGAAAATACCACAATATCAACATCTCCTAGCAGTGGCCATACTTCATAATACAAACTTTATACTGTACTTTATGTAGTATTTTATGACTATGTAACAGTACAATTAATAGAGCATGCAAAACCAAGCTGAAGTTCTGCAAGAGAAAAAACCAAACAAACAAAAAACAACCTGTGATCTATGAGAGGAAGCCAAAAGCCAAGAAACTGTAAAGAAATATGTTAAATCTGTTTACAAGATATTTAATTTTAGCAATCTCTGAATTTAATGGCAGTTATGACTAGGAGTATTTCATGTTTCAGTGATCTTTTTAGCCGGTGCCACAAATTTCACCTTCCTACTTCTTCTAGGCACTTGTGGCATTTTTGTACTATTAAGTGCTGATACTGGACATACATAAAGTTTTGAAATTATGACAGGCAATCTTCCACTTTATCTGTTCATATCAATATCCAGGTTGTGTATATGTAACACCAAGATTAAATAATAACAGAGATTCAAAAATTAAAAACAACAATTATGGCAATATTGATACACACAGTAACACAGTAGAAATTATTATTTACTTGTAAGCTTTAAAAGAGTGGGAGAGCTTCCTTTACTAAATAACCTTATTAAGCAGCAGTTTCTTTAAACAGCCCACAATCACATAACACGCTTCTGCCCGTAACTCTCAATAGTCACCTAACTAGAAGGAGATCCGTGACTCAATATTTGTGTTTTACAAGCTACAATAATATTATTGAAATGTTTTATCTGCAACATCTGTGTTTGTAAATTTCAGGGCTCATATCATCTGTCTCGAGTCAACAAATACATGTTTTCTTTATTGCTCATACAGATTATCAACTGAAAACCAGTAAGTGCTGCTACTTACCACTATTTATTTTAAATACTGAACATACATTGGTGGCATTTCTTGAACAGTTTTTCAATTAAACAGCTGTTTGATAAACTGTTAGAAATAGCTTTAAATGTGCTTAACTTTCATTTAAAAATGCTTTAACTTCCATTAAAATGTTGTGATTTCACTTTTCAACTAATATATCATTTGTGTGTAATTATTTCCAAATTCTCCCCCTACTTTTTCTCACTGTAACTAAGATGTAACAGAAATCATAAACCAGAGGTTTTTCAACAACCTGCAAAGAAATATTGCAAAATCCAGTTAAAACTTCATTTTTCCTGTTAAGCAAACCGAATACATGTTTCCATAATCAAGCAAAGTTTTGTAATAGTACTGTTAACATTGATGGAAACAAAGTATGAATGGAGATGCATATTGGTGAAAGCAAAAGATGAAAGGAGAGAACAAGATTTGAAAGAATAACATGCACTGAGAGACAAGGACAAGATAAGAAGCAACAAAGTGATGAATGTGAAGAAAATGATGTTTGCACCAGAACTGCAGGGCAAATGACTTGCAAACATATCTGAAAAGTCACAGCAACCAGGTGAAGTCCCTGGTGACTAGAAAAAAGGCAACATCACACCCACTTTTAAGAAGGGTAAGAAGAACAAGCCTGGGAATTAGTGACTTATTAGTCTCACATCTGTGCTGGGAAAGATCATGAAGCAGTTCCTCCTGGAAGCTATGCTTAGGCATGTGGAAGACAGGGAAGTGATATGGGAGAATCAGCATGGCTTCACTAGGAAGCTTCACAACTTATCGAAGCTTCACCTGGCTTCACCAGGTTGGTCAAATCCTGCTTGCCAACCTAGTGGCCTTTTATGATGGTGACACTGCATCAATGAACAAGAGAAGAGCCACTGATGTTATCTATCTGGATTTCACTAAGGTCTTTGACACAGTGCCCCACAACATCCTTCTCTCCAAACTGGAGTGATATGGATTTAATGAGTGGACCATTCAGTGAACAAAGAACTGGCTGCAGGATCGAGTCCAGAGAGTAGCGATCAATAACTCAGTGCCTGGATGCAGATTAGTGACAAGTGGTGTCCCCCAGGAATCAGTGCTGGCACCAATACCCTTTAATATGTGAATCAGTGACATTGACAGTGAGGTCAAGGTGCACCCTCAGNGCCTGGAGAAGAGAAGGCTTTGAGATGAACCGAGAGTGGCATTTGAATGCCTACAGGGGAGCTACAGGACAGACTCTTTAGCAGAATCTGTTATGATAGAGCAAGGGGAAATGTTTTCAAGCTTAAAGATGGTAGATTAAGGTGAGATATAAGGGAAAAGACTTCTACAGTACGGGTCGTGAGGCACTGATGGAGGTTGCCTCAAAATGTGGTGGAAGCCCTGTCCCTGCAGACTTTCAAGATGAGCCTGGATCAGCCTCTGGGCAACCTGATCTAGCTGTGGATGTCCCTGTTCACTGCAAGAGAGATGGACTAGATGACTCTTATAGGTTCCCTCCAATTCTAAGGATCCTATGATTCTATGACACCACAGTGCAGATGATTCATTAATAATAAGTGCATTAAAATGAAGCTGACAGAAAGGACTGAACTCATTAGACATGCTATTTTGCTTTCATTTAACAGGATAATGGATTATTGCAGTAATATACTACAAATGAGGAAAATATTAACAATGACCAGCAACCTTGTCTTAAACTGGAGCATGAAGACAGTGACTGTGCTGCAGTAACTACTGATTCCCAAAATTAGCCTGCCATCACCAGCTGAGAGGAACCCAGAAATTACAGCAAGACATCAACAGACAACATTTTGTCCTTCATGTCACATGAAATAATTCTGCCCAGACTACTTGGACATGTACGATTGGTATTGTGATGATGAGGATACAACTTCAAAAACTAAAAGGAAAATTATCTTCCCCCAGAAAGTCTTTCATCTGGTAAGTGGACTATGTATAAAAAATGATAGTCAATAGCCCTTAAAGGGACAGCGGATTAGAAGGCAGAGATAGATTCCCCAATAGATTGTACATAAAGAACAATTCTTTTATAACCTAAACAATGAACATTTATTTCTAAATTAATATATATTAATAAATATTTTATGTAAAACAAAAAGTGACAGGGTGAATGAATAACAACAAATAAAACTAAAATAAAAATCAAAAGCAGAGAATATTCTGCAGCTACAGAAAAACTGAATTTTTATATTTAGTTGATCTGACATTACTGCATATCTTTTGTCCACTTGATAATGTGTGAATTTTTCATTTATTTTTCAACAGCATTGAAACAAACTGTATCATCAAAACCTAAAATATTTTAAAAGATAAAATCTAAAACTAGTCTCAAATTTCACAAGAAAAGAAGACTGTTAAGTGGGATTTTGGCCTTATTTTATCAACTTGATTTTAATTTATCAGAAGGTCTTAGCTAAAAGGAATTTTTAATGACCACTACCTATTACACAGCAAAGAAATCTGACTCTGGTTTGCCCTACTTTCTTAGTATCTTCACTGCTGGAAACCACACAGAAAGTAGGAAAAAGGCAGCCTCCTAGGAAAGCAAAATGCTACAAAAAAGGAGAAGGAATGTAGAAGAAATGAGGTCTAAATGCATGAGTTTGGCAAGCAGCTGAATGGGAGAGGGTGAAGTTGGACACATAGAGACAGAAGGAAGATGCCATGGTGGGGTGTTTGATTCATAGCATGAAATTACTAATGAAACTACAGGTGGCAGAAGAAGAAGCAAGGTTGGTTGCAGAAGGTAGTTGAGACAAATAAAAAGAAGCTGGAATCTTAACTGAAAGCAAGAGGAAAGCATAAAGTAAGAAGGAAAACAAGAGAAAGAAGTCATATTTGCACAAAGGGCAGCTGCAGGGCAGGCAGAAAATGGTTTTAGCAGCAGTTAGGTATTGAATCAAACAGTTGATCTGACTAAAACCTATCTTCCAGAGGAAAAAAAAATAAACTTGAACAAAAACAAAGTCACAGTCACTATCACTATTAAACACCTGCACCTTATCTGAATCTGTATAGAGTTGTATCAATCGCTTTTCCTTTTGTATTGATTTCTGACACACTGTGCAGTAATTCTGTACGGAACTGTGAGATAGCTCATAGACCTGAAACTTTCTGTCAAAAGTCAGCGACTGATTTGCAATACAACCAGCAGCCAGAGACTAAAGAATTAAGTAATTCCTAAAGATAAAGTAATGGCGAAAAAAGAATAATCTCTAGACAGATCTCACTGCCTTTAAAGCACAGGATTGAAAAAAAAAAACCAACCAAACAAAAAAAAACACCATACAAAGCAGAAAACAACACACCAGTTGAGTCACATAACATGGTAAAAAAATTTAAGTATCAGTCAGAATTCCAAGCCTATAACTGTAATCAGCTGCTGTCAGAGACAGTAGGATTAAACTTCAGGCTCAGGAAAGCTATAATGTACATGTTACTCGTAGGTACAGTCAGGTCTTGTTCACTCAAGGTATTTTATTCAGGTATTCCAACTAGCAGCAAAACTCAAGAGTATGCGGATATTATCCATCATGTCAACAAAAAAAATGGCACATACCTCACTCTAGGCACCAAGACTTTGGTTCCAAATGTGCTTAGCTTCAGCATAGCAAAGAGCAGGGATACTCAGAGTCGGCTGTAATTTAGTGTTATGTCTGAAAATGTCACTGAATACAGAAGATATGAGTAATTCCACAAAAGTCAGGTTATTCTTAGAAGGTTGCATCAGCTTCACCGTAGGACCAGCTACACTGAATCTGCAGGCATTCCTCCATTATACAGTGTGTTGTAGTCATTTCTGCCAGAGGCCAGAATGAGGGCCTACTAGGTGAGGAAGAATGCTCGTCTTTATTTGCAAATGCCTCCAGAGCAACTTGTCCTCTGGAGGTCAAATTGCTGTAGCATACAGAAAGTAGCAAAGGAATCAACTCAATCTCAGAATTGTAAAACAAGATGGAACAAAGCCAGATACAGTCAGGACAGCATGAACAACGTACAGTGGGAACCCCAGAGCTTGGGCTAGTAATGGCTGCAACAGATTCCATTACAGGTATTACAGAAATGGCTCTGTCCGTTTTGAATATGCCTAGGAACCAGCATAGCAGCAATCACGCAGTGCTGCACTTGAGCTAATAAAACTTGTCACCTCTGAATTGTTTCTGTGTTAATGGCATGCTTATTTGCATCCCAAATAATTCAGTTAAAATCTAAACAGGTTACCTTAATCACTTGCAGAGATAAATGTTAATGACCTTGCAGAACTTCACCTTGAAAACAAGTTGGGTGTGTCTAGATAAAAGCTGAACATAAATAGCCCACAGTTAACAACAAATTCAGACAAACTTACTGTACAATCAGATTACTGAACATGTTCATCCCTCAACTTGTTTCCAGCTGCAAGTGTTCAACCGATCTACTACAACATAAGTCAGCAAGAGTCCAAATTAAACAAGGAACACACAGTATGCAATTAATTAGGGGGATTCGGTTCTTTTGAAAACATGTATCTGCTACCAAATAGGAATTCTGTGGGTGCACTGGGAATGCAGACAAGTGTCTCAGTACAAAGCACTTAGCACTAGAACAAAAAATGTACAGAAATACACACTCAGAGCAGATCACTGATACAGTTAGATTAGACAATGGCTGCAGAATAAATATAGAGAAGATAACTCCCGAAAAATTATTCAGAACTGAATGAGGTAAAGATCTAGTACAGAGAGAAAATCTAGTTATTAGAGTCTCTATCACAAGCTAGAGGAAGTTACACTAGTGCTCAACAGATAAGCTGTATTCTTAAAAAAAAGTTTAAAAGTATTTTGGGATACAATTTTATCTATTAATTATGAAAATGTTAAATTCTGTAGAAACATGAAACAGAATGTAAGATATAAGCTGGTGACTGAACAGTCCAATAGCTGAAAGGAGTGGATCAGGAAAAAACTCACTGCAAGCTTCCTTCTAACATCATGATTCAACAGCTACAACTTATGAAGATGCTTCATCTGCAGTCAGCTGAGAAAATCCTTCCAGGGTGGGACAGTGGAGGTGTGATAATGGTGCTTACCCTGACAGCCTGTACAGACTCTGAAGGAACCTTCAAAGGTTAAACTGTTGATATTGATAACCTTATTGGCATGAAGTAGTATCTGTACCACAAGATTGTACAGTTATCATTAAAATCCCCCACTCTTAAAACACACAGTTCACAATTATGCAAAGTTCCTGGCTCTGAAATAAATTAGGGCAACGTAAAACCCAAGTCAATTGGAACAAACATAAAGTAGAAGAAAGAATTCTGTGACTTGGAATTGCTTTATGCATTTAGGGATCACATAGTATTCTGTTTTTGTTTTTTTTTTTTCTTCCTTTGAAGAGAAAGAAAAGACTCTTTCAAGTTCTTTTCGATTGCATAGGAGATTGTATCCTATGAGATAATATAAGATTTTCTTTTGAAAATAGAATTAAGTGATCCTGAGTGTTTCAGTGAAGTAAGTGAATTAAAAACATTTATTTTCAAATTAAAACTACCATCATAAGAGAAAAGAAACTGCCATATGTTAAGAGAGAAGCTGGGACCAGGATAATACTACTTAAGAAGGATAAAAGAGAAAGGTGTCCCACTTTCTCTCATTCCTGTCTTTCCCATGAAAAGATGCAGGGTTCACTTGCAAAGAAGGAAGCAAGTTTTTCAACCTTTCAACGTTTTCCAGGTAATTTCTGCATCCTAGCAGAATTCTAGATCTCTTTTCTCAGGTTGTCAGTCTGGGCTCTATCTAGCCTGTGTACAGACAAAACTAGCAGTGTTCCAGGGAGTTTCTCTGAACGTTATCTAAACTTGCTAAAAACAAGCTGTTATGAAAACTCCATATGGCCTGTGTGGCATTTAAGAGCCTGGCAAATTGTTCTTTTCTTTTTCTGAATATCAAAGCAGCTCTTCATTATTACTTCTCCTTCTATAATTAACCTAGAAAATATGGGTATAACACCCGATTTTGTAGATTGATGTGGCATCACAGAAAAATAATATAAATCATATTCTGCTCCCCATAATGGAAATTGTTCCTGAGAACACCTTATCTACATCACAACATTTTTACAGTGAAGACCAGAGTCTCAAATATGCAGCAGCACTCCCCAAACAACTGTTAAACCAGAATCCTACCTTTACAACATTACTGTTCAGTTAGATTAAATCTGTAGTCAATTATATGTGACAATACAAATTCAAGGCTCTATACTAACATCAAAACGTGGCATATCTAATCTGCTTCTTCTCCTGAAATTCATCAACAATTCTCATTTAACTTCAACCCTTTCTTAGGATAAACTGAACATAAACTGAAATACAGCTTGAAAGATTACTAAAAAGTTAACACACTAAATTATGCATTGTTTCAATATTTGTATTTTTAGGTCAGAAGGTATCAGAAAAACCTCCTTCAAACAGCGTTTTAGCAGTAAACCTTAACAAACCTGCTTATCTGATACTGCATTACAAAACTGTAAGAAGAGTAAGAACAATGCAAATAAAATAACTTATAGCAACTTCAGTAATTATTGGTTTCTCACAATACTAACGTTTCAGTAATGAAAAGTATGAAAATGTTGGTCAGCATACAGCACAACTTGAGAGTTACACTCTACTCTTCCTGGAGCTGATCTGAATCATTTCTCCTCTTTCAATGCAAAATATAAAATTAATTGCCTGATAATTCAATTAAGATTTATTTCACTACATTGTAAAACAATAAACACCTTTGTAGCATGGACTTCGAACTACCTATGTTCTAACAGCACTTGTAACTTGTTTTGACAGTAGAGTCCCAGAAAAAAACAAAACTAGCAACCAGTTTTTCACTATTCCGTAACCTCAATACAGCCAGAATCAGATGGGACAGACTTTGCACACTAATGTCTCCAGGTCAAGTTTTACATAATAAACCAAGTTTACAGGCTTCTTAGATGAATACCCAACTGCTTTTAAAATAAAGTCCTCCAATGCATGCATCCCACTTACTGTGCATGTGCAGTGTAGATGATCAGCAAACAGTCAGTGAGTAAAACTGGTGTGCCTTAATGTGCAATGAACTCTACAAGTAACTACACTGACTCTGGATCCCAGTTCACATGCTCCCTGACTCACGACATCACAACACTTGCCCAGGAGCCTAAGGCTGAGACTCTGTGTCTAGAAGCCTGCACACATGACTGGGAGGATTTGCTGGGCAGGCACATACACATTGTCAAGTACCATTAGAAAGTCATAACTCATAAAGGAATGAGAAGAGTAGAAGACATGAGTATGAAATAAGAAAATGTGAAGAAGAGAAGTCCAACTTCCATCAGGAAGCAAAGTGATGCAAAATAATGGACATAACTGCATGGGGAATATTCTCAGACTTTCCATCTTTGAAGCAGTCTTAACATTTTCAAAGTGATTACACAGAGAAAGAGTCATAACTATGAAAAAAAGAACAAGAAATTTCTATAAGAAAGAGCCCATTAACATGATGCTGTTACACAGACATCATGTCCTAATAGAGTTCTCAGTTGTTTACTAAAAAATAAAATTAAAAAAAAACAAAAACAAATTACGGAAAAGAATTACATTTCTGTAAAACTTACACTTGTTTTTATTACGTGATAGACTAGAAGCCAAACAACAACTTTAATACTGTGCCTTTGAAAGGATCTAGTTAGCAGGTTTTTTCAACTAATAATTCAATGTCATCTAAGTAAAAAAGTATGAATCTATTAGTAGCATGTGTGCATTAAATGTTACTATGAATTTATTCATTACACAATCAGAAATCAACTTTCTTAAACTAAATCTCTAGCTCAAATGTTTCTTTTACAGCAGCTATTTATCATAACTTAGGTCTACAGATTTAAGTATGTTTTGTAGGCCTCTGTTACCATACAAAGAGAAATTGTTTACATGACAAAATGACAAGGTCACAGTGACTCAATTTAAATAAATGGTGTTGTGTTGTTTTTTTTTTATCAATTAGAAGACCAGCACATAGAACGCAATAACAAATGTCAATAAACACTTTTCTAAACAAATTTGAAGCAAATCCCTGCAAAATAATGCTCCCTAGAATACTGACCAGGAGTTTCTTGTCAGTAGGTAACAACACAACCTACTGAGATTTTCATCTGTGCTATGTTTGTCAAAAAGAATATGAAACCATTGGGAGAATATAATCTTTTGTTTTCAGAGATTCTGTTTCTTATGCCTCTTTACTTGTACAATGATGCCAACTGCTTATCCAGAAAACAGGAAAATACAGCTTTTTTTTTATTATTTAATCTATTATTTTTTTCTTATATTAAAATGCATATCACTCAAAAAAGGTTTTCTAAAATGCAAAAGGGACCACATCTTGTGTAGGTCAGAGGGCATATTTTATTAGGAAGTTAAAGCATGTGCTTCTTAAAATACTTGCTTTGATCTCTGAGTCCTTCGAAGAAACTGTCTTTCACCAGTTCACTTCATTCTGTCCAATTATTAAAAGAATCACACAAAATTAGAGAAAAAAAAAATTGTCTCTTATTCCTATGTTTTCAATCTGATTGATAAAAACCTTCTAAGCCTGGGTTATCATCAAGTAGTATCACTGTAAAAATATGGTTCAAGTAATAAAAAAAAGTTTCTACTTTGTAAGCCTTCTATCTCAGTCAGTTCAAAGGACTGCTCTTTCCATTATATGCCTCACAAGCCAGAAGGACTAGACTGACCTCCTCTAAAAGAGCACTCCTTCCCTTCTCATTTGTGAAGGTCCCCGCAGGAATACATGCACCACAAGGCTGAGAAGGGACCAGGCTCCAAAGGTGCCAGCCAGGGGAAGGGAGATCATCTGAGTTATTTCTGCACCGAAGGATGCACAAAAGCTTAAAAATGTGTGTGCACCTTCTCCGTTTTCTCCAGTGATACACAGATACATAAATGGAACTATGTATCCAGATGCACTGTTAGAAATTCTATTCAGGTTTGGGACAGCGCAGGTGGAAAAGAAAAAAGGATTTCTCTGCAAAGATAGTTAATGACAGAACCCCTAAATTGCAATCTGAATCTGCAATGAAAAACAATCATCACAGCAGACTTAAAAGACACAGTAAATACACAGGAAATATGTATTTGGAATATAAAAACAGAAAAAGTGCAAACAACGTATAACCCTTCTCAGACAGACAGCCACAAAACAGAATTCTAACCTAAACCATGCCATTTTTTAAGTTATTAGAAAGAAATCCAGAATTAATCTCCCTAAATACCTTAAAGAATGTTTAAAACAAA
This sequence comes from Odontophorus gujanensis, assembly GCA_013399175.1. Classification (NCBI taxonomy): domain Eukaryota; kingdom Metazoa; phylum Chordata; class Aves; order Galliformes; family Odontophoridae; genus Odontophorus; species Odontophorus gujanensis. Next base: position 4,103 of record VXAB01008254.1, on the reverse strand, counting down.
ACACAGACAAAACCTATCACCATCAAAAACACTGAATATCAAACCAAAGCACTAATAATAATTAATTTAGGTTATCTCAACCAAATCTGTCACTTAGAAAACTGGAAACTAATATCAGAACTTTCCTGTACTAACTTAAATGTTTTGTCTTCCATTTGCTACCTTCTTCAGAGTTGGCAACCTTATCTTTTCCAGACAATTTGGTCAGTTTCACAGTGTGGTAGCCAAGTTTGAGCTCTGAAAAGAATATGGGAAGTGTGATGACCTGAACACAGCATGGCATTTCTGAGGGTAAGAACCATGGAAGCTAGCCAGAGGACTTGCAGACCAGCAAAACAGGAAAGGAATTAGAAAGTTTACTGCAGTTTAAAAGTCAGGAGGAAGAAGAATTTCTGCATAGATGTGGACTGCAAAGTAGGCATGGGAAGTATAGAAAGACTTTCAGTATTTCCTTTAAATACTGCCTTTACATGTCAATAATGCCTTTAAATGTCATTAAAACATTTCAACAACTTGTTCCACACCTTCATAAGCTTGAAATAGAATGATAAAGGTGTTAAAAGATCAGGCTTTATATTAATTGGCAGAGAAGTCTGGAGAAGTTACCAAAGCAGATCTTGAAGTCCAGAACACTGCTACTAGTCTTTATTTTAATGAAATTAATCAAAGTATAAATACATTGAGCTAATATAACCTGATTGAGTAAAGGCAGAAGAATCTAATAGGTCAACAATTGCATTTTCACTCTTGTAATAAAGTCAGTCCTCAAGAGTTATAAACAATCTAAATCTACATGAACAAAATGATTCTTAGAACACCCTGTAGTACAGTTTTGAGGACAAATTCAGTGATAGATAAAGCAGTGTTGCAGTACTAAACAGTACTAGAGGGCACCAAAATGACAGTTTACAGTTAAGAGAATCAACAGAGAGGTAAAATTGCTGAAAAGGTAGCTCTTCACCCCAGTACTTGGAGATTCTCTTCAGCCATTGGTGAGCAACATGAACACAAGATTCCAAAAATAAATCAAGAGCAACCCGTGAACTGAGCAATGTATTTTGATAAAGAAAAAGCTCTTACATCAAAGACTATCCAAATCCGATTTATTAAACACTACTACATAATGAAGTTTCTTCAGGTACAAGCTTCTTAACAGCCACTATATAAATTAATAAGGAAATAGCATGTAATATCTTAGCAGGAGAAAAATGAAGATATGGCTGAGATCCTGTGTAGCAAATTCTACTGCTTCGAACGCCTACAGAAAAATCTGCAACTAGTTGGAGAAGTTTACTCTACTCCTAAGCAGGTACATGTCTGAAGAATATCTCTAGGGATGTGCTAAGATGGAGCTTTTGAGGTATATCTTAAGAATGCAAGTATAGACATAGAAAAGAATGCATTTTAAATGAAGGAAAAGGAAAAAAAATTACCTGGAACGAGTTCCATAACAATATAAATAGGCTGCCGTTGTGTGCAAACTCCTATAAGTTTTACAATATTAGGATGATCATACTGTTTGAGTATTCTGAAAAACATACAGTAAGTTTATTATATTAATAAACTTTATTGTACAAACCAATTAAGGAGAAAAACATCTTATATTCTTAATAGAATTTTCAGCAGAATTACTGTTATCAAATAAATATCAGTGTCATTGATCAATCATTCTTCTGGTTGAGGGTATTTTTACTCAAAGATGAAGACTGAACACTAGTAGTTCTTTCAGTATTTGCCCACGTAACATTTTATCTGTGTAACTGAGGAATATTCTGACAGGTTTGTAGTTTCTCAGGAACCCTTGTAATTAAACACCATTTCAGTGGTGTATCAGAGGAGAAGCTTTATTGAAAACGCACGCCTCTTACATTTTCCTGCTATGCTTTTCAAATGCACACTCATTCCAGTTTTAATTCACAAGTTTAATGAATACACTAAGTTTTAGAAGAATATAAATACTGCAACTTTAATTTCTGGAATTAAGCAAAAGCATTTACATCTTCTTACATGATACTTTAATAAGAACATCTGCAGCCTAAAACAGTGTGCTATGATTTATAAGTGAACTGAAGGTCTAGGAAGAATACCTGAGAGACCTTTTAACTTTAAAATGTTTATTCTACTATTTGATAACTTAAACTACCTCATCTTTTTCCTAATTTTTCTAAAAATGAGAGAGAAACCTGGGACATACAGATTTAATGAAAAATAACCAATTTAGTTTTTGGTTTTTTTTTTTCATACAATATTCCATACAACACTGCTCCTTTAGTGGCAGGCTGCTAAGGGAATGAACAAATCTCCATGGTTGCAAGCCATGAGCTCTTTAAAAACACTCAGTAGATAGAGTAGCATACATATACTGATTATACTAGCTTGGTGCTTCACAGTCAGAATAACAAATTTTAATTTAAACAATTACAAGATTATCTCAGTTGATCCTTGCATCTTAAGCCTGAGGTCTTTAGAATCTACCCATGCAGACAGCCACATAATCTGTTTGTATTCAGAATATTTAGTGTGCTGTGACATGACTGCCACTTACTGCAAAATACAGCAGAAAATATCTCTGTTGGACTGAAAGAGGAAGTTACTAAATCTGTACTATACATGTGACCAAATGCATTAGACAAGCACATAAGTTAGAATTTATGACTGGTATACCGTCATTTAAATTAACAGTATCTTCTAGCCTTATTGTAATCCTTGTGGCATATATCAAAGAAGTTCTAAATGGATGCACTTACAATATCAATACTCTGGGTTATGGACATAGCTTGCCAAGGTGGTTTCAACAAGTGTAGGTGCTTCCTGTTCACACACATTAAAAAATGTGTATGTATTGTCATCAGGGAAACAGTTAGTGAAAGTACTACAGGAGAAAAAAAGGAAAAGGCCTGACTGCTACTTCTTTGAATTCTTGCAAAGGTCCCACTTTGTATACCTACATAGTAAGAAAGCTTGGAAAAAAAAAAAACAACAAAAAAACTTAGAGCACCTACCTGGCTTCTGACAGAAATTTTATTTTCAGTTCCTGAGGAAGATCTTCTTTACAAGTTTTTACAGCAACAGGTGTCTTATCCTTTAATGTTCCCTTATATACCTCACCAAAATTACCCTAAAATAAGAAAAACATAATCCTAAATAACCATGTCTTCACAAATACACAGGAATAAAATACAGACAGATAAATAACTGTTACAGCACTTGGAAACATTTTTATGACGTTGTCCTCAAGTATATGCTCTTAACACAATCAGTCCACACAGGGAGAATGAATCTATTCTATGAATACGCTCTATGAGTTCTATTTTGCTTGCAAGAAAAATACATTGCATAATTACAGTTCTCTCTTAAATATTCTAATAATTAAAGTCCTACCGTCTTTCATTTTCAAACTACTGTACTTTCTCAATAGTTTTCAATTTACAGTCCAGTGTAAGTTATTTTTATTTCAGCTTGAATGTAAAACAAACAAAAAACTGAGATAAACATCTCCATCAGATGTATTTTTTGTTTAAAAAAAAAAAAAAAAGGACACAAATTAAAGGAAAGAGGAATTATGGTCCCACAGAAATCTAGTGCCAAGCAAAACATCTAAAATGGGGAGGAATGGAAAAAGAGATCTCAAGATCTCACTTTTTATTTAAGCTTTGCATTTCCCAAAAAAGTAAAAACAACACTTTAAACATATGTCTAATGTATTTCTACATTACTCTCTTCCCCGTGTTCTTGTACACAGAGCTGTCTATGACTTCAACAAACAAAAAAACATGCTGGAAGTTTTTCCTTCCTCTTCTCAGTAATAAAGATTTCTTTACATAAAAATGTGAATAGTCTATTGCCAAGGTAAGAGAAATAGAAAAGATGAGGAGCATCACAGAATCACCAAGGTTGGAAAAGGGCCTTCAAGACCATCCAGTCCAACTGCCCACCTACCTCCAATACTTCCCCACTAAATCATGTCCCTCAGTACACCTAAAAATTTCTTAGAAACTTCCAGGGACAGTGACTCAACCACCTCCCTTGGCAGCCCATCCCAGTGCCTGATCAATCTTGCAAAGAAGAAAAGATAATCCCACCCAAACGTCTCCTGGCACAAC
>VXAB01008252.1:0-43570 GCA_013399175.1 Odontophorus gujanensis | reverse complement strand
CCATGGCGGCGGCTCCGAGGCTGCACGGCAAGAAGGCGGCACACGGCCTGGTCCCTGCACGCCGCTCCTCTCTCCGCTATCGCTCCGCCGCACCGCGCTCCGCACCGCAGCGTGGCCCCAACGCTCTGCTCCCGGCGGCGGGTGCGGTTTAAACCCCCGAACCGCATTACAGTCGTCGCGTGTCGGCTGCCCGCCTGTGCCCGACCCGCTCCCGCAGCCCCTCTGCCTGTCCCACGCGTCCCCCATATCCCTCTTGTCGCCGTGTCCCTCGCATCCGTGCGCCCTCTATCACACCCACGCGTGCCCCTCCTTCACTTCTCCCACCCGTCCCCGTGTCCGCGTGTCCCTTTGTGACCACCCCGTCCCACGTGTCCTGTGCCCACCTGGCCTCAGTCTGCCTGCCCCACGTGTCCATCGTGTCTGCGCATCCCCATATTCACTTGTCCCTGATGTCTGTGTGTCCCACGGCTGTGTGTCCCCCATTTTTATGTGTCCTCTCTGCCTGTTCTTTGTGTGCCTGTGGCACAGAGGTGGCCTGGCTCTGGGTACGTGTCCGGAGAGCAGAACTGACGTGTGAGTGCCTAAAATGATTGCAATTTGTGCATCTGGGCATTTACACACAGTTAGTTGGTCTCATGACAGCGCTTAATAAAAACTGTGCAGAAGAATGTGGATCCTCTGGCTGGGAGACAAAGAAGCAAAACCCCACGCACCCAGAAAACACACCCTGTGTCCTTAGCTTTATCTTTTTTTCTTCCTTCGTGCCCCAGGATACCTCTGCTCCTTGCTGCATGTTTCCCTCACCCAGCACGGTGCTGGCCGGAGCAGAACAAGTACTGAGAGCAGCAGCAGTGCTCCACGGCCCTTTGCCAAGTGTGGAAAGTGTGAAATGCCACGCAGAAGGGCCATTCCCAGCATGGTGAAGATCATAGAAGTGTAAAATGCATCGGGTTGGAGGAAGCCTGCAAAACCATCCACTTCCAACACGATGCCTCTTCCCAGTTCAGCGTTGTCAGTGAATGATGTGTGTGCACTCAGCTAAACCACTGAAGAGAGCTGCCCCATAAAGTGCAGCACCCCACGGGTGACTGACTGCCACGCAACCCCATTCGTACAATTGCACTGTGTTTTGTCTTGCTGCGTGCCGGACATCGTGGCCTTAAGGATGCTGCGTGGTGCAGCAGAAGGGACAGTTTCACAGCACATACGAGCTTGGCTGTGTCACAGAGGGCCGGGCATGTCCGGTGTTGAGCAATGGTGGAGGGAGGAAGCTCCTGGAGGCGGTGCCTGCAGCAACAGCTGCACCACATTTTATCGCAGGAGGGCTGGGTTATCTGCAGAGCATTACCACGCTGCATTTCATCTGGCCCTGACAGCCTTTAATTGTGCTTTCCCGTTCCTGGCGGCCTGCTCCTGGGCAGCATTCTTCTGTTGTAACTGACCCATTAGAGGTGCAATAAATATTTAATAATTAGATGGGCGTGCCAACGAACGCAGAGCTCCTCTCTCGCCAGCGACGTGCACAGCCACCCAGCCTCTCTTGCTTGAACACTTGGCAGAGCACATCTGGTTGAAAAAACGAGAGGAGAAGCCACTGAAAAATAACAGAAGGCAGGAGGAGAGCTGGCTGCCACACACTGTGCTTCCCAGAGATCAGCCCAGCGCTTGGAGGAAGCCACCAATTCATTGTCCTAACATCACGTCTCATCTGCATGGAGGATGGTTTTTTTGCCCAGTGCCTTTTGCAGGGAGCATCCTGCGAGGAGCAGTGGGTGGTAATGGAGGTTCAGCTCTTCATTTCTGCATCCCATACAAAGTGGTGCACAGGGCAAGCTTTGCTTCCAAGCACTTGACCCCCATCTCTTTTCACACAGCTGTTTTGCTTTGTCTCTCTTGTCAGCTTTCCCCTACCTTGCTTTTCTCTTCATTCCTGACCTCTCTTGTGGCTGTTGCCTTTGTGTATGTGTGTGTATCCATCTCCTGCAGGGGAAGAGATGTCATTCCTCCTGGCATTTCTTCTCCACAATGTACAGGGCACCTTGGCATGGGTGGTTTAACACAGCTCGGTGTGGTTTGTGTCCAGAAGCCAGAGACTTGTCCTGGGCTGTATCATCAGGGTGTGATGTTCCCACAGACCCTTTCCTTCCAGCGTCGCATCACAGAGATGAATTCAACCCCAGGGTCCCTAAGCTCAGAGGGGTGGCACAGTTCTCTCCACGGGGATCAGCAGCCTCAGGAACACCGGGCAGTACTTTGGGTTATCTTCGTTGATGGAGAGAGGCAAGTGTGGCATCTCTTGTAGGACCTTTGCATGGTGCCTTTGTGTTGTGGTTTAATTGTCAGTTGGCTGAGCACCACACAGTTGTTCCCTCACTCCCCCACTTCCCAATGGGACAGGGGAGAGAGAGCCAAAAAAACAACACAGTAGAGCTCGTGTGCTGAGATAAAACTATTTACTAAGATAGAGAAAAGGGGAAGGATAATAGTTATGACTACACACACACGCAGACATACACACACACAGATATATAACAAGTGATGCACAACCAATTGCTCACCATCCTCTGCCTGATGCCCAGCTCGGCCCTGAGCAGCAGCAGAGAAAAAAATGAACCCCCACCCCTTTCAAAACTCCTTCTGCATGACCCCACGTGGCATGGAATATCCCTTTGATCAGTTTAAGCCAGCTGTCCTAACTCTGTTCCCTCCCAGCTCCGTGGGCCCTTGGCTGTGCATGGCCTCCATAGTCAAGTCCACCCCTCCATCCTAAGTCCATCTGTATGCTGCATCTCTTCCACAAAGGCCTGAGGCATAATGGGCCCACCAAGCTAGAATTCGTTCACCCTTATGCTGCCAGTCCCAGGTCCACCTGAGCTGCTTCAGTCCTAGCAACCTGGTGCACCTGCTGGTTGTTCCAGTGGCCTTCAGTGGCACGACTCTTGGATATGTGAGCATCTGTGAGCATCACCTTTCTGGTGATATTCCAAAATCATTGCCTTTGAGCCAATCCGTGATCACGTCTAAGATTCCTGGATGAGTGAGGTTCCCTATTTGAGTCTGCTGTGCAATCAGTGCAACCCACCTACTCCAAGTAGCATCATGATGTGTGGAGGGGACACTCCCTTGGGTTACATGCAGCCCAGCACAGGCAGTCAGGATGCCACCAAAAGGAGATGTGCTTCAACACCAAGCACTTCCAGAACAGCTTGGACCTCTTCATATGCCTCCAGTATCTCTTTTTCAGTTGTGGTGTTGCAGGCCTTGGATCTTCTGTATCCTCAACTTCAAAAGCCTTGGGATTGACCTTCTCCCCTGGAGCTTTCTGCTGGAGACTCCAAGTGGTGCTGTTCTCCCTGACTGCAGCGTAGAGCATGTCTTTGACATCTTGTCCTGTCCGGAGCTTCCTTCTGTTCCAGCACAGTCTGCTTCAGCCCATGACAAATGGTGGGGCTGTGTTTGCACCCCTGGGGCAGTCAATTCCAGGAGTACTGGATGCCCCTCCAAGAAAAAACCAACTGTGGCCCGCACTCTGCTGCCAGAGGGATTGAGAAAAACGCATTAGCGATGTCAGTTGTGGCATTGCACTTGGCTGCCTTTGACTCCAGTTGATAGTGGAGTTCTAGCATTTCTGGCACAGCAGTGCTTAGTGGTGGTGTGACTTCATTCAGGCCACAACAGTCCTCTGTCAGCATCCACTCTCCACTGGACTTGCACACTGGCCACGTGGGACCGAGTCTCACTGATTACTCCTTGTCTCTCCAGTTGTCAAATCAGCCCAAGATGAATGGGAATTAGGGAGTCCCAGTTGGTGCAGTGTTGCTGCCAGTGCACCACTGTAGTAGCAGTTGGCACCTGCTGTTCTGCTTTTAGCACCTCCACATCAGAAGGGTCCTCTGAGGACCAGGCAAGGCAGACTGCTGCTTCAAGTCCTCCATCTCCATGGCAGCTACACCAAAAGCCCAGCAACACCCTTTGGGTTGGTACAAATTGACTCAGGTGACGAGGTGGTTGTGTGTGGGTACGGAGCTGAGCTTAAAAAAGTGAAAGCCTGATCTCAGGAGCAGAAATGTAACCTTCACTGAAGGGAGACATGTGCAAGCTCTAGTTACCAAGATAACACATTTGCATTTCTGAACAGGTGATGCTGTAGAGTTGGTGTCTACACTGCAGAAGCACTCCAGCTGACAGTTTTCAAGGCAATTATATTTTTTTGCATGCCCAAATTACGCAGTGTCCAACCGTGGAAGTCTCACATAACAAATTTTAGAGTGAAGAGAAGGGTGTGAGGAGAGCCACAGCATTCTGGAATACCTTCAGCTCTGTGAAGGTATCTGTTAAAATGCACCTGGAAACCAGGGCAGTCAAAATCACTAGCTGGATAAAAACAAGTTGAGCACTTGTCTTCTGCTGGGATGCCCTAAAGCAGACAGGAAGAGATCACTAACTGCCCCAAGAGGCATGCACCTACTCACACGCTTGCTCCACGTGCTCAGAGGTGGCAGTGATTCATGCAGTGGCAGGAAGCCCTGGGATGCAGACTCCCTTCCAGCCTGCCTCATCTATTGGCCATCTCAGACATGAGAAGGAACCAAACCTCAGCTTTCCACGTGAAGGTGGTCCTGGTGGAGCCACACTGGACTCAATGGTCCTTGTGGGTCCCTTCCAGCTCAGGATACTATGTGATTCTAAGCTATGGCAGTATCACACGTCTGGCAGAGAGGCAAGGAAACATAAAAACACGCCTTGCTTTCCTTTCCTGCAGACAGTAAACAACCTGCTTCCAGAAACCACGCCTCAACAACAGCAAAAAAAATAATAATAATGAATAGCATTTGATGAGACCTAACCATCTATGCGCATCACATGTTCTGCCTGCAGAGTTAATGTTTACCATCTTTGTGCCTAATTAACAGGAACCAAACAGTCCTGGTTTATTGCCACGTAATTATTTCCCTGGCAACACCTGAATGAGTTATGAGAACTTTCTGAGAAATGTGACATTTATTAACAGGCCTCAGGTGCCCTGACCTGACGTGGGATGCTGCTGGCTGAGGGTGAGAGCGCCCAGCACTGCCACCAGATGAGAGATGTCACTTACAGCATGAACTCAGCATGAAGCTGATGGCTCCAGCAGGATCTCTGGCCTCCATCCATGCTGGCTGGCTCCTCTGCAGGAGGAGCAGGCTGCTGGGAACCCAGGGGTTGTGTAGTTGCTGTGTTAGTGTTGCCTGTTTAGTTGCTGCTAGCTGCACGTTATCACTAAACAAAAGGGGGAAAGGATTGCCAAAAGTAGTAGAGGTTCACACTGAAAACCCACACTTGTTAATTTTCTGTTAGCTGTATTGGAAATGTTAGCTGTATTTACCTGCTGGGACCTAACTGTGGTGTAACTTTCTAGGGATGTGAAGTAAGAACTGCATTAAATGCCCAGAACATATTTCCAGCAAGCATAAATGCACGAATAATTCAGGATGTTGGGAGCGAGACTTCCTCCCAATGAATCTGAGGTCTTGTTCTTGCCAGAGTCAGACCCAGGAGCAGTTTAACTCCTGCTGCCTCAGACTGCATCGCTGGAGGGCAGATTTCAGGAAAGGGAAGATAAGATGCCCATTGAAATTCCTCATTTTTCACCCTTCTGAAGTTCATTTAATGCTCCAAGTTGCAAAGTGTAATATGCAGAAATGAGTTCACTTTGGGGTCTGGTCACAGTGGCAGCCCCCCGCAGCCTATGGGACTGCTGGGATAGCTGGTGGTATTTCACTTTCCTGCAGCCAAGGGAGAGGACTGAGTTATTCGATTTTCGTGCTTGAGACACAGTGCTGTCCAATGTTATAAATAAAGATGACTCATCCCTCTTTTTCCATCACTTAACAATTGTCAAACTGACATTGGAGTTGTAGAGCTTTGTGCTGCACGGTCCCCATACAGTAAATGGAATAAATGGATCTGCTCCATCCAGAAGCAATCAGCTGGCACTTGTTAGCACTCTGCCTGAGCACCATGCCTCCTCTGTAGCCCCCCAGGCTCCGGGGAATGTCCTCAGTGTGGTGTGTGCCTGCAGACGGGATGCTTTGCCCCAGGGCAGCCACAGTGCCTCCAAACACACTGCTCCTCCTAGGGGCTCCTTCCTGGGCTTGGGGCAAAACTTGCTGTCGGTGGTGGCTGCACACTCCTTCCCCGAGTCCTTCCTGGGGATTGTGGTGCTCCAGTGCAGGGTGGTGGGTGGTGAGGGGCTTCATCCCTGCTGTACCTCGGTGAAGAGTAAAACCAGCACGGGGTATTTTATTGAAAATGTTCATGTTCTCTCTCCAGCCCCCTTTCTTCAAACCTAAAACCTCTTTCTACATCCCCCCTCTGTAAATGCCAGCACACAGTGCAGCCAGGCCTACCGGTGGGACGTGGTTCATGGAAGGCATTTCCACTCTGGGCATTGCTGGAAGACCTCTGCTGAGAGCTTGTATTTCAGAGGAAAAACACCCATTAGAGGCACTGAGCCTAAAGGCAGTTGTTTCAATCTGTCTCCTTGGAGATCACACCAGGCTGCACTGGGTGTCCCTGCCAGAGCAGGGGTTGGAGCAGAGGGACCCAGAGGTCCCTCCACCATTCTGTGATGTACCATTTCTCAGCACCAGCCTGGGAAACGACTGCCTGGTGGGCTGAGGTTTTCCAAGTCCTTCCACATCCACTCCACATCGTACGCAGCGCACACAAACCTGTATCAGCACAGATTCACCTGACACTCACCACGGCTGCCACCGTGCTTCCTGCTATCCTCGGTGAAATGATATGGCACAATGCCACCCCAGCACAGTCCCGTCCCAGATAAAGGGCTGCAGCCTGGCCACAGGGCGTGCAGGTCTTCTTCATCCCATACACCATTCTGGGCAGCAAAGTGTTGGAGGTGTAAACCCTGTGAGGCAGCACAGCTCTGGAGGATTTTGCTCATTGAAGCCACTTGCTATCGGTGGAGTAAAGAGATAGTCAAGGTTTGTGATGTTATCGGGTGACTCAGAAGTGGGAGTGTTTGTTCCTTTTCAGCACCTTCGCATCATCCTGACTCAGCAGTGCTGTGAGTTCTTCCTGCTTTGAAAATTTCCTGGGGACTTTTGCTCACACTCAGGAAACTCCATCCAGGGCTGACTCCATGCCACAGTGACCAGTTTTCTCAGAATTGCAGCCTGCTATTGTTTAGCATCAAAAAGTGGTCCTCATCCACAGCGGTGGATGGTTCTTCTTTCTTTAATGCCTTCTCCACCACAACTTCTCTGTCATTTCCTTCCTCCCCTGCTGAGTCAGAGGTTTTGATGCTACACTCCACCCAGCATGCGGGTCGGGGCCAGAGAGCACAGCACAGAGAGGCACCAGTGGAGCCTGCATCCCCCAGTGTAGTGTGCAGGCCTGCTGGGAGACAAGAGCTGATATTTCATCCCCACATCCTGGTTCTGGTTGCTTCCAAACCACCAAACCCTCCTGTGGCCAGCAGCCCAAGCAGCCATCCTTGTGTACCAAGGTATGCACCAAATGCTTTGCTCTCCTGAGAACTTCCCCCCTTCTCTTCTGCACAAACATCCTCTTCTGAGTACACTTGATGTTGCAGAAAAGGGCTCATCACTCGCAGCCACACAAGTGCTTTGTTTTCATGCTGTTCTCTGAATGTTTCTGGCCAGTGCAGTGACACGGCATCATCCCTCAGTGCTGAATTCCTCTGTAAGCCTGGGTCACCTTACCCTGTTGTACAGACACAGGTCAACGAGGCAGCACTTTTGTACGAGGAAAAACAAGTTCTGTGAATTTCTGGGGTTGTTTTTGTAGCTGAACAGGTTTTGGACAACAACAATGTTTTTCTATGCTATTTCCATCCACGCTCCTCAGCAGAGCCTTTTGCTCCCATTAAATCCTTGTTGCCAGGTTTAATTAAGCCTGTGCAGTTTGTCTGACTTCTGTTCAGTGTCTCAGCAAGCAGAGGCTGATCTGTGCACACTGTAGGCTTGAAATGTGCCTCCTAAATAACCAGAGCCCTCCACAGAGGATTGCTGAGCACTGAGGGGGCTCCTGCTTGTGGGTCTTTGGTCAAGCATACAGCCCTTTGCGAATGCTGCTTTAATTGCAAAGTGTGCATAGTCATGTTTTCCAAAAATCTCATCAGCAGCAAGGATGCTCCCACACCAGCAGCTGTTTGCTGGAATCAAGAGCCCTGGGCAGCAAAGGAGGTGGATTTTCCTGGCATTTCAAAAGCATTTCTTCACAAGGATGAATGACTCGAAGGAAAAAGGGAATGTAATGCAGTATGAGACTTTTAAAATGAGACGCAGGGTTATTTTTCAGGTGCATCACATCCAATGCTTCGTTGCTATCAGGAGCTGGACACTCAGCTGAGAGCTTCTGAGCAGCCCTACCAGGTACCACACAGAGATGATCTGCAGCCCAGATGTTCTCTGCTGCTCCTGTTTGCAGGGACCACTGGAAAATCTCTTCCCCTTGCAGGTGGAGCAAAGCCCTTCTAAAACACAAGTGGAGCTGCCCAATGCAGCTCGGACACAGTGACAGGATTGCTGCACTGGGGAGCACTGCTCAGTCACGGCCTTCAACCTCAGGCACAGATTTTTTGGGAGAGTGGGACTAAGGGCATTGCCTCCCATCCCAGCTGCTTACCCTCTAACCAGGCAGGAGGTTGGGAACATGTGTTTGCAACCTGCACCTCCATGCAAACCCATTTTGAAAATCATCAGTAGCACTAAGCATGACTGCAGGAAGGCAACAAGCAAGAGATGCTCCTGGTCTGGGGCCCTGGACCTAAAGCTTAAAGCTGCACCTCCAGTGCTCTTCTGGGGGTAATGTGTGTGACAAGAAGAGGCCAGTTTGTTACTGCTTGTAACAAGTGCAATTTCCATAAAGAAATTCAATTCAAAAAAGACAAAAGTGTGGGAGCTCTTCCTGTTTATTTTCTGCCTGGCTCAGCACTTCCAAGGCTTCCCAGCATCTCCCAGAGGGCCCCCAAAGCACGGCTCAAGCAGGCTGCAGTGAGATGGCTCATTGCATTGAGTGCTGGTGGTTCATGATGGTGACGGGGCCCTGGGGTGCTGCATCCCCAGCACCCCCAACCAGAGGAGGGCCCCAAGAAGACCATCACCCCACTCAGCCTCCTTGCCTCCCTACCCCTCCCCGTGTTTCCATGCAATTGAGATTAAAGCAAACAGGAACAAATCCTCCCCCCTCTGGCAACCGTAAGCAGATCTGCAAATGAGGAAGAAAGCAGCAAGCACCTATCTTGCCCTCCCATTCCTGGCACAAAGCATGAGGTGGCTTCTGATAGGTTTCCTCTGCAGCACTGGGAAGCTGGGCTGTCCTCCACTGGCTCTGCTGGGCAAGCTGCAGCAGTGCAGCCCTTCAGGAAAGACCCCCAGAGCACTGTGTCACCCACCAAAGCTCCCAAGAACCAAGACTAGCCCACTCCTGCTGTCTCCCTTTTGTCCTCTCCCCGTTGGGGACTGCACAGGGTGTTTGTGCCCGCTGCCATGGGGGTGTGGTGTCACCAGCACCTGCCCAAAGCTGCCAGCAACGGGCTGATGCAAGGTGCTGCAACACCATCACTGCTTTTGGGGAGTGCTCCTTCGTGGCCCTGGCCCTCAGTTTGCACTGGTGTGAATGGCAGTGGCCAGGGCATGGTGTGCCCTGTCCCCCCCCCCTCCCCCCCCCAGGGGCACCCTCACTGCAGGATTTTTGCTTGGGTAACACCTACTTGTTCTTCTTATCTTTAATTTCATGTCATTTCCCCTTAACGTGATTACTCTCTTCATGTAATTTGTTCCCACAGGTACTGGCAGCACCTCCCTACTTGTTAGCATCAGGATTAATTAACGAACTGTTTATCCCTCATCCCAGACCATAAACCAAGCCATTTAATAAAATCAGTCCAGACACCAAACCTTGCGATACCTGACCAGGCAGCTGGCTTTACCCAACCCCTGCATCCTTATGGCAAGCCAGGTTCTAGTTAGACACAGCTCATCTCCAGCTCTTTGCGTTTGCTGCAATCCCATGATGAAAGCTCCAGTCTGGAAAAACGCCTGAATTCTTTTTAGCTGCACTTAAGTACCCCTAATGGATTCACAGCAGCTTTCTACACGGAAGTTCTTGCAGCACGGTATCTGCACTGAGGTTTCCATTCTTGCTGTACCCATTTGGCCATCCCTGGTTTCCCAGGTGATGATCAGAGGACTGATGTTCTTTCTTGTGAAGAAAGATTGAGGGAGCTGGGGTTGTTTAGCTCAGAGAAGGTGAGACCCCACTGTGCCCCTCCAGCATTTGAAGGGAAACTTACAGGCAGGAGGGGAACCAGCTTTTTACTCAGTCTGATAGTGACAGGACAAGGGGGAGTGGCTTGAAACTGACAAGGGGAAACTCAGGTGAGATGTTAGGATAAACTGCTCACTCAGAGGGCAGTGGGGCCCTGGCACAGCTGCCCAGAGAAGCTATGGGTGCCCCATCCCTGCAGGCACCCCAAGCCAGGTTGGGTGGGACCCTGCTCTGTCACCCTGGTGGGTGACACTGCTCCCACAGCTGGTGTTTGATAGCAAGACTGATAGCAGTGCTGCATCCTCCACACTCCTTTGGGTACTACAGTGCCTTGCTGTGCTGCTGGGAACTCCTGGCCAGGGTCTGCTCTCCCAGAAAAGCATCTGCAATGCGGTAATAGCAGCAGGGATCTCTGTGTAGTGAGGGCATGAACTGCTGTAGGATGAACCTGAGGTGCACAAGCTGTTCCTGTACCAAGCTGCAGAGAGACCACTGCTTGAACCAGCCTTCAGGTGACAGCACAGCTCCAACGTCTGCTGGCATTCAGGGATCTCTGTGGGACCAGAGGTGGCACTGACACCTTTCCCACTGTACTCCTGGGATCAGGAAGGTTCTGCCATCAGCACACTCCCTTCAGCAATGTAGCTTGAGTCTCATGGCAGAGAAAGAGACCCACTCGTACCACTCTTAGGATATGATTTAGTAGCTTAGCAGGCAGGGATGGTGACAGGAGAATGGTTGGGCTAGATGATCTTGTAGGTCCTTCCCAACCTAGAGTTTCTATATGATTCTATACGATTCTCCAGTAGGGCTGTACTCTGTATGCTCAGGATGGGAGACCATGTGCATTGACAGCCTGTTCTCACTGTTGTTAGTGGTATTTGGATGAGTATTTTTGCATGCAGATTTGCCTCTTTTCTATCAGCCACACTTCAAATTTCAGGGCTTCACCAGCAGCACTGCCTGCAACCTCGTGCCACCTTCTGGGCTGCTGCTGAGGGGGAAGGCTTTCAAACGTGGCTCTGAAATCTCCACTTAAGCCTTTATGCTGGAACATGGAAAGGCTTACTAACGTTTCCCAGAAAACCCACACCCTCGATCTTTTGACTGCTCTGTTACATATGCTCCTTCTTGAAAGGGCGGTATTTGAGTCACAGTTTTCTTTGTCATGCTACATTTTTAACCCCTACTGTGTCTCAGTGTCTCAGGCTCCACAGCTTTAGAAATGCAAGCACTAGTGCAGAATAAAACAAGTCCCATCTCCAGTAAGCAGTGTGTGTGGTAGGTTTCAATGCATCTGTGTATGTCAAGGGTAAATTTGGCCATTAGAGGTTTCAAAATGCCTTCTAATGGCAGAAGGAATCTGAAAAATGAAGTGCTAATTGCATTTTTATCTGAGGATGTGGAATAACCCAGTGCATTCTGCTGAGATGACTGCCAATTATTTCATCTCTTCTCCTGAGCAGAGCTCTAACACGCATGCTCTGCCAGCAGACCCCACAGGGGAGGCAGGCACTTCTGTTGCTCAGTGCTTCAAAGAAACATGATGCAACGTTGCATCTACATAGGTACTAAACAGGGTGCAACTTTATTTACAGTGTAAAGTGCATCACACAGAAGTCCTTTAAAACACACAACAAGCAGTGACATAAATGACAATACTGCACAGAACGGGGAAGGGAAAATATTTCAGCAAGTATCAAAGCATCATACACAGCACTAATGTAACAGCCTACAGTTTCAGCTACTCTTCCTACCACGTCAGCTTATGAAACATATTGACTGAGTATATCCCCAAACTCCATGTACTAGTCACTAGTGTGAAGCTGCAGTGCTAAGAGCCAGCCCTCACCCCCGAGGCTCAGCAGAGTCCTGCCAGCCCTGCACGCCCTCCACACCACTGCTGCTCTGCTCTGGAGATGGCCAGGGCAGCGAGGGCATGTACCAGGGAAGCACGCTGAAAATGGGACTACTTTTTAACACATGAGAATGACATATAAATAAAAATCGACTTCTTCCACCGACGCAGTCTTTCCTTTGATTTATCCTGAGCTGCTCACTACAGCATCTGTGCACCCGCTGTGCATGGCAGCAGGGGTCAGGGAACAAAGTGCCTACACATGGTGGCGACTGTGGGTTGAAATGTGGTATTTTTTACTCAGCACTAACTTGAACCAAAGCTGCAGACACTGACAGCTGTTAGTATGTGTCAGCAGAATCCATTAGGAAAAGGTACTTAAGGGAGTTGAAAGAACAGCTCTTCAGCTGGTTACAGCTCCCAGTGGGAAGGAATCTGCATTCAAATTCAGCTTGTCCCATGGCAAGCATCCTTCACCTATCTGTTTTTCTTACAGCTCTTCCTGGTTCACAGCTTCACTTGTTTCTTCCCCATTTCTGGTCTTATTAGCTATGTGTCACTCCTTACTAGCACCCTACTCCCTCCATTAGCTCCTTTTTGTATCCTACCACGTTTCTCTCATGCATTCATGAAGGGAATGTATATTTATACAAAGAGGGAGGGTTGGAAGTGGGAGCAGAGCGTGCACACTCATAACCCAGAGGTTATGTCCTATGCAGTAATTCTGCAGTGTGGAACTTATTCCTTCTTTCCTAGCGTGGGCTGCCAGTCATACTTTTCTGCTGCTACTGGGAAAAATGGAGCTCCTATTCAATGGTTCTCACTCTAACATCTTCTTTCACAGACTAGACTTCGTACTATCTGATGATAATTAGTAAACATTTGACCTCAGCACTTGCATGTGATTTCCACCTTGTAATTCTGCCACACCACTGACCCATTGGTAAATCTTGGCATCTCAGTTCATCAGAGCATGACTGAGGGACGGCACCCTCAGATGCAGTGGGATCAACAGTGTGCAAAAGAGAAATCTGACAGCCTGTGTGCTCTCAGTATTTCTCACTCAGCTAGCTATTTCTGCCCGTGTGTGTACACAAGAGAGGCCTTTTCCAGTTCTCTGAGGGTTCTGTGTGACATAAATATCACTCTTCTGTAAGCAAACAGCAACGCTTCACCTGTACACGCAACCAGTGCCTTCTCTCCCTGCTCCAGAACCAAACATTGGGACCCAATGTATCAGAAGCATTTGCCTGCCAGGCAGATGTTGGATGTGCATTTCATCATCCCACAGGAAAGGGGGTGCTGGCCGCAGGCAAGGAGTGGTGAGATTCATTACCAGGGGGAAGTCTTCAGTGGTTTGTGCTTTCTGCTGCCACATTCTGGATTACCCAGACTGAGCGTGACACCTGAAGTGCCTGTATGCCAAAAATCCTCAGAGGCTGCTGCTGCCTAGACATTCTATCAACAACTTCATGCCTTTGAGTATTTTACCAGTCGCTGAAATTCTGGACACTGCTTTCCATTTAGGTCACTTTCTAATGATGTTAATGTCACATAACGAACGTTACAGAATCTACTTAAGCCCACCAGGAACTCTGGCTGCAATTTGGACTTTATCAGGTGCAGTTCTGATTTATACCACCATGAGTTCAGACAAAAGCCCAATGCAAAGTTCAGTGGCTCAGTTAGTTTTACATAATTATTCTTTACTATTAAACTGCTGGATTTCAATGTGCT
Source organism: Odontophorus gujanensis (assembly GCA_013399175.1). Taxonomy (NCBI): domain Eukaryota; kingdom Metazoa; phylum Chordata; class Aves; order Galliformes; family Odontophoridae; genus Odontophorus; species Odontophorus gujanensis. The sequence goes on along the minus strand of VXAB01008252.1, from coordinate 29,679 downwards.
TTGGCAGATGATGAGCAGAATTGCAACCTTCTGTTTAATCACGGTTGGCAGAATAGCATCTTTTAATTAGCTTGCTGGGTGCAAGAAATGAGAGGGACTTCACTGTACACAGCCACCTACTCAATGAACAGTAGGGATCTTCACCTTTGTATGTGTATGGTGTGTGTATAGCAGCATATACTTGATAATACTTTTGTAAATGGAAAATACAGAGGTTTTCTTTAAAAATTGAAAGGTATAGAAAAAATATATCACAAAAGAAAGTACAAAACAAAGGAGCTGGGGGGAAGGGAAGCAATGGATGTGATTTACAATGCATTAGATTCCAAGCCCTGGTGTCTAGGCTGAAGAAAGGTTTCTGAGTGTAGAACTGCTGCTCTGCTGTTAAAAGTGGTAGAATCCAGCCTTCCGTTTTCTGTGTCAAAAAAACACAAACAACAACACCACACATGATAAACAAAATAATATCAGTGCAGAGGTGAAAATACAGACCAAGATCAACAGCGAGGCATGTGGAGAAGGTGACTGAGGCTGTACCAGGGTTAGAGCACCAAGCTCAAGACAGCACACTGAGAGGGGAAGAGAGCAAGTGAGCTGATGTCTAATGCAAACTGTGACTCATCAGAGACTTTGGAGCTCATCTAGACCTGGATCCTGATAAAAGCTTCTAGCCCTTCCATCTTCCCCTTAGAAATCACACCCAGATAACCTGCAACAGCCAATCTTTGCTATCAGGGCACTTACTCCTGTCTTGCCTGTATTGTTTTTGAATCCTCAGCACTGTATCATGCACTGCAAAGAGCCGACGGGGTGAGGCCAATGTTTAACAAAATAAGAAAGAGATCTCACTGCCTCCTTCTGTCATCTCTCCTTAGACCCCTCAGCTCTCTGTGGGGAAGATTCCCCTCAAACAGCCCTTGATGGGAAGAGCTGCTGGACCACTAGCCCACGGGACCAATGGTCCTCCTTCTCTCACTGTCAGCAATGCTCCACAGAGCTGTGGGTAAGTTAAAAATAAAATAAAAAGAAAATAAAAAGAACCTCCCCCCCCCAAAAAAAAACCAGTAAGAGTCCAGTTTGCTAAAAGCCTGAAAATCTGCTTTGCCTCAGAGATAAATTCTGAATGTTTTGGCTGATAAATCCAGCAGACTTGGATTTCTCTGCTTCATATCCTAAATGAAAATATTAGCACACTTTAAGTTTAACTTTCAGTTTAAATCCAGACACTATTTTTTTTTTAGCAGTAAATATAGGCTGCTTCACTTAGGTACACACAATCACAAATGAAAACTATTTGTTTTAGAACAGCAGGGTTTTGCAACAGGAACCTTTTCTAGAGCTTTAAGATGAATGGTATATCAGAGAGACAGACAGGAATCCCTATCTACATCTGTCCAGAAAGAAGAATAAAGAAGGTAAGATAATGGCATTGGATTTGTCTACATTCCAAAAATTAAGCAGGAAAATCTGACATTCAGCTGGCATTTGTTTAGCTCTCCAGGAGAATGACCAATGCATGCAGAAGGAGTTTGTCAGTGGCTCTTAGTAGCAGCATGAAACCAAGTAGCTTTCCACAGATAAACTGGCTCCTGCTCAGACTTCCATGTAAGCAGAACTGCCCAACTTAGCTTCAAAAAACAAAGCTACCATTGAGACTTTTAAATGCTGCCTCAGATGGTGACGACACTGTCAGTCAACCTGAACAGTGACCTAAGAGGCACCATATTTCACTCTAAATAATGACACTATCCAACACTAGGTGTAAGAACTATTATTTCCAGCTTCTGTTGCATTACCTGTGTCTTGAACCTGGACCCAGCTGAAATGAACGCCCAGAAAATGTTCTGTATTGTACCTCAACAAACACTCCACTTACAGTATTAACACTAAGTACAAACCTTGCAGCTTTGCCTATCTGCTCATGCACAGGTGTAACACTTCCTGGGATTTCTATACATATGGTAACCATCTGACAGAGTACTCTCTAAGGTCCTTCCAGATTATGAGTTGCCAGGTGACCACTGATTTACAGGATCTAGAGATGCTCTTCTGCAAAATTAATCACAGATCTTCAGAGACACTGCTCAGTAGTGAGCCACTCTGGTTAGTCACAGGACAGCACTCAGTAACATTTACCTTGAGCAATCATGTCCAGTCCATGATGAGGGACAGTAACATCGATTCGGTCGTATGCACTTCCCACCATTTAAACAAGGTGATTGGCAAACAGCTGCATACAAATGCACACACAGAGACTGTGTTAATGAGTAAACCCACTTCAGGCTGTTAAGGAACAGCATGCTGAAAGTCCACCCTGCGTTATTCCTTTACAAATGGACTGCTTTCAAATCTACAACATTAAATATCAGCTTTGAGTTTCGTGTAAAAGATGGTCTGTCCTGCAAAGGGAAACCTTGGAACCTCATCTCTGCTAAATTTACAGAACAGATTCAGACTCACTTGATGAGCTCATGTCAAGCTCATCAACTCACTTCAAGAGTAAACATTTATAATACCAGGATGCTAAAAAACATGCAATATTTTTAGCAGATGATGCTGTATTAAGGGGACAGACACCAGTAAAGACAAACTACGAGTAGTATCTTTGCAAAACTTAATCACTGGAAACACTGATTACTGGAAATGGAAATGTGTAGTCACAGGAATGTGGAAAGCCAATGGAAATATTCCACTCTGATTCCTCTGTGCCAAAACACAAACAACAGTAGGAGGTTATAGAGATGGACTACACTCGTGCAAGTAAATGTGCCAGGTGTGTCATGCTGAAAATGACTTCTGATTCTGGAATGAAAAATATGAATGAAACGTCTTTACCACTGACTTTATGTACTTAATTATTCCTGTGAAACTAGCAGTTAAATCAAGTGAAATACTTGAGTTAACTGCTAGTCTCACATTTCACTTTGGTCTGTTTTGTTTTGTCAGCTGACAAAACAGAACACTGTGATGAGGAAGTAAAACCTGAACTGACCGAGTAACTTTACAGACAGTGCTGATGCATTTTTTTGAATGGATTCTGGCCCAGATGCAGTTGACCACTAGATTTCTTACTTGAACTACCTGAAAAGCAAGCCAGCCTGAACATATTTGAATTGCTGGCCTGTGAGTAAAGAAACCATCTGTTCTCAACAAGCTATGCAGTTGCAGCTGCACAGTTTGTGAAATTCTGCATTATGTACTAGGTAAGTGTTGCTTCAAAAAACAGCAGCTGAGAATTAGCAAGGTCTCTCTGGATTTTTAACTTGGTGAGGGATGGCTGGGTTTGCAGTTTATCCCCCAGACTCATTATTCATAACAACTGAACAATTAAAACTCATAAACAGCACAAATTCTTCCTCTGCAGTTTGCCCAATCAACCACTTGAAAGACCTGCAGGAAGGCAAACACACACTTCCATGTTAAGGCCCTACTAACACTCAGTTAAGTAGCACCTGAAGAACAAAAATGCAGTAAACAAACAGTAAGAATTAAAAAAAAAAAAAAAAAGTTAACATTTATTAATGATTGAGATTCAGTAATGATTGAAAGACTTTTCAAGGGTCACCCAATCACTTCAGGTTTTATTGGCTTCTTGCTCTGTGATGAGGCTTTGAAAAGCTGCCTTTTGTTCAGCCTTGTAGCAAAACCAAGTATGCCAAACCTGGGTTCAAGTATTACCCCTCCCTGTAAATTGGCTTCACATTACACAAACTGACTTGCTAGCACACAGGTCCAAATTACACCTCCAAATCATTCCCTTGGCTACCTTGGTGTGCTGCATGCTGCTGAAACTCAGGCACAAGGAACAGATCTACTGTGTGTATTGTGTTTGTTCAGAGAACTTCAATGATACCTAAGCCATCCACATGCCAATTAAATTTAACCATCCATAAACACATCCCAGCCTTCCTCTGTCATCTCTACTATCATTTGCACTGAGGCACCAAGGGGGAATCCCCCACACCAGACAGCTAGGTGGTGAAAAACCTCAGAAGAACCTGCAACTTGCTTCTGAATTGGATGCTGAAAATGAAACTGCAACTCCTTGTGGAGCTGGCAGCCTAGATTTATTCCTCTCCTTGGAAATTCTCTCCCCCCTGCATTGGCTTTTGCAGGCTGCCCTCTTCTGAAGGCTGTCTGTCCTTTCTGGGACTAAGTTTCTCTGACTGCTAAGATGCATCAGGAACTACTCTGAAAATACTTTGCATTTTGGGACAGCAAAACGCTCCAGGAATTTTATTGCAGGGCTGGGTTTTCTTCTGAGAAGTGTGGTAGTTGCTACATAGCCCTTAGTGAACTGTGCTAGGTATTGCTAGCAGGGTCACAAAAGGAAAAGGAATGCAAGTAAAAGGAGTTTTACCCATATGGCACCGTGATCCAGACCATCCAGGGGGGCAGTCACACTGGTAAGGAGCCACACAGCGACCTCCATTGAGACATGGCAAAATGCATATTGCTGAGGAGGAGGGAAGAGGGCCAGTAAAAATAATTATCACTTCTGAAAACAAAGAGGAAGGTATACAACTTCCCCAGCCCCCCAACATTTAACTAGAGACTCTACCACCTCTCAAAGTTTTTTGTATGCAGGGTAAGTGGAGTTGAGAATGATCTACCCAGAAGGCATGCACAGCAAATACCAAGTAGTTGACAGCCTATGATCTGTCAGCCTAAGCTGCTCCTGCGAGCAGATCTGCAAAGTGGTGCAATGTGCCAACTGCTGGTGGTCTAAGAACATTCCTAAAATTACCATCTCTTCTGCTCTAACTGAATGGAGTGATTACATGAACATGCTTTTACATGAGAAAGAGTTGAGCTAGGTCTCAAATCTGAACCCCTGAGAGGCAATTCTAGGGGAGTTTTTTTCTGGGAGTAAGGGACCACCCTCTGCAGAGATCAAGCTGAAGTGGCAGTCAGGATGGGTAAGAAAGAAACAGGGAAATTCTATGAGTTCACAGGATTAATCCATATCAAAAAGATTTGTCTATATCACTACACTGGTAGTGGTTTCACATTTTTCAAGGCGGTCAGGCCTTTCTAAGGATGGTGAACCTGTCCTGTTATCTGTGGAATGTACCACTGTACGTATGACTGAATTCTTCCAAAGCTCTGCAGCCTCACCTTTGTCCTGGCCCTGACAAATCAGTGCACAATGCTAGCACTCAAAAGAAGAGGCCCTCAGAACAAAAGACTAAACATATCTTTTCCACTCACTGGTGTGCCCTGAATGACAAGCAAGACTGCAGAATCAAGGTGGCACTAACTAATCGTGGGAAGCCCTTACCTTGCTTCTTCACTGCCTATGTCAGAGTAAAGAGGAAAAAAAAAAAGGCCACTGCCTGTGTCTGCATGAACTACTGTAATCCAGCTAGTCAGCTGTCTGTTCATTTTCCTCATACAGGAAAGCAAGGTCAGAACTGGGATGACAGATTAAAATGTCTGAGAGCATAAAAATCGTCTTTTGGTCCTGAAGGACACATTAAGTATTGTTACTAACGTTAAGGTAAGGAAATCAATCATGGCACACCAAACACAATTCTGTCAGGCACAGGGCTCAACGCCCTCCAGCTGAAAATATGAAACACAAAGGGCAAGTCTGCACTATGGGGTGCTGCCAGCATGAAGGGTTTACACCTCACCAATTCCTCGTGGAAAATGAAATGGGAAACATGACAAAACCTGGCACCTCCAACATCACCCAGAGATTCTGACAGGCTCAGAAGTCAGATTTGGTTGTTCACAATCAGAACAGATCTCCAATTATATAGGGATCCAGGCCAGGAAAAGTCAGCCCAGCAACCATTAAAAAGTGATTTGTTGGGAAGTACCAAAGGATGCCCCTTTGTCTAGGAACAAGCAATTACTCAGTCATTTCTATTCTACTTTGTCAAGCAGAATAAAGCTGTGATTTTTACGTTTTTGGCTATCACACCTCCAATTTTTGCACTCGGCTCACTGCAGAAAATTCACCTGTCTTACCTAGAACATCCAGATCAATAACACAGGAAGGGTGATATACATACGCTCTTCACAGAGGCGACCCATCCAACCATCTGGACACGAGCAGGCGTTCGGTCGCTCACAGACTCCACCGTTCTGACATGGGAAGCGACACACAGCTGGAAACAGAACCATTTCACAACCAACATAAGCAGCTTAATTAGAGCATATGACATAATGAAAACAAATTTAACTTGGCTTTGACTTCAGTGTCTGCAGCATTTTCTAGCTGTATGCAAGTGACTAGGTATGGTGATTGAGAGCACAGAGGGGAGAAAAATAGCTGCTTTTTTACTTACAGTGAACTGTTAAGACAACCAAAAATGCCCTTGAGCAACAGCAAGAAAGAAAAATGCTAAATTTTTAGGTCAGTCTGGTAAATTACCTGGACAATGTTTAAAGGCTGACACTGTGCCTTACCCGTTTATTCCCACTTTATTTTCTTTTTATAAAATAAACACAAAAACCAGAATCTGTTACCCCCTTTTTTCTTCTCCTTGATAAAATCAAGCTTTCTTCTAGCCTTGGGATGAAACAAAGTAATGCTGTCTGGCCTCACACAGGGTTTGTTCAAAGTATGATAGGACAGTGTGTTAGGAGAAGGAATTTTTATTGCACTGCCATCCAGAGCAATGAGCAGTGCTCCACGAGGGCGTAGCACTGTGTTTACCTACGGATCCCAAAGTATGATTATAAACTTCCCTCAGCTTTCATGCTCACTGGTGCTCCATGGTTCACATACCTCTTAATAAACACTTGCTCATAAAAGTAAGGAATCAGGAGTGCTTTCTATCTTGCCACTCCAGCGTGTTGTCTGACCTCAAGGGATGATGGACTTCTTTGAATGACACTGTACTTTATCTTGGCTAATACAACCAGGGAAACCAAGACTATTTTACAAACTGGACTGGCAAGCTAAATACAAATATATTAGACTTAAAGATTATTGGAGCAAGTAAAATCCCTCTCGTGTTTGTGTATATGCTATGTGTGTAAGATAAAAAATTGTGGCTTCTAGATGGTGCTACAGGACAAATAAGTAATCAGACAAACTTCTCATTAGTGGTAGTCATGAACACAGGGTAACCTCAGGAAACTCAGCCTGAACTGTTAATTGCCTCCTACCTTTAATTATTTGCTAGCTGAGTGAAATATATGTTTAGGGTTTCAAACTATTTCAAATCTTGTTCAGTGTTAGTCTTAAACACGGTGGCTTAGCACACTGGTTCAGACTCAGGCTCCACATTGGAAAGAATGCAGATCTGTCACTGATTGAGCTGGACTTGAGCCACTCTTGCAACTAAGCCAACCCATGCCATGCTGCAAGTTACAGCTTGGAGCCCACTGAAATGAGGCCAAAGTTTTTGCCTTTTTATAAAACTTCAGAGCCTTAAATGTCAGCTCCTAACGAGACCAGGAAGAGTTCACAGAAGTTGCAATATTTTAAAAAGGTATTCTGAATGATTTTTATTGTAAAGATATCTACCAATACATAGACAGCTTGTCTCTGGAGCTGGCTAGGGTGAACTGTGTGCCAAATACATTTCTATTGTGCAATGAAAAATTACGTAAGTTGAATAAAAATACATTTAAAGATTTGAAATTGTCTGTGATCCCCTCCACAGAAAAGATATTTTTAATATATAATAGGATGCTAAGTAAAAGGTTTGTATATGAATTACAAGCCAAGTTAAATTAAAAGCCCAAGAAAAATGTTTTCTGGAACTTACTCTCCCTGTGGATGGAGAAGATGTGGATATTTCATTAGTTACTGAAGTTGCTTTGGATGGCAGCTCCATCCCACACAGCAACTCAGGGTCTCAGTCAGAGGAATGCTTTTCCTGGCTTTCTGCCCTGGTTGTGAAACACTGAATAACTGAGACTGTACCATCCCTAGGTGTGCACTTGTTATACATCAGTTTACACAGGGAGAGACCCTGTTTGACTGTAGCTGCAAGGATTATTTTTCACTCAGCACACAATAGTAGAGAAAGGCTTGGGATAGTAAACTAAGCTGGGATCTCATTCAATTTTTTTAGCTACAGAGAAAGCAAGCATGACAATTCAGTTCTGACCTGCTGGAGAAAGAATAGGAACATCAGTTACTAGCAGCAGATCTTACACACAGTACCTATCTTTTGTTTTTCAGACTCCTTATGAACATATCTGATAGCTACCCCACAGGACACAGAAGTGGTAACACTTCTGCAAGACAAACAGCAGTAAGCAAAGTTAAGAAAAGATTCCTGGTGTTTGTTCCCAGCTCTGCCAAGAAGTTTCCCTGAAGTAGTAGGTAACCCATTCCCCAAGGCCTGTGGTGTCCCTCCTAAAGCTTGTTCACTAGCTGGGCATCAGTTTTTTGGTTAACACCACTATAGCATAAGACCTCTCCCATTCAACATGATGCTGGCAGAGACCAAATACATAACAGATTTTGGAGTATTTCAGAACAGATTTTAGAGTATTTCAGAGAGGAAAGATAGGAGTTAGACAAGTTGTGTGAATCTGTGCAGTCTTCTGAGTCCCACAGGTATTTACATTTAGCAGATCCAGTCTAATATTTCTCACCCCTGAAACTCAGATCAGAATCTGGCCCGCAATCTTTAGCCAGTAGTGATTCAGGCAAGTGCAGCTGTGGTTGCAGCTCTCCCATAGAAGCCAATGAAATCTGCTTTTTAATTACCACATTTATGTTAACTAACCTGTTCAACCGGGCCAGAGTGTTTCAAGCAGGCTTAGGGCACATTAGTAATCATCTCACAGAGCCAAGAACACTAAGTGTAGCGTGAGTCACTGCAAAGAGTGCTTTCATGTTGCTTCTGATATAGACCACAAAGGCTTGGGTCCTGTAGCCCTTTTGTTAGGCAAATCCCTCAAATGAATTATAAAGCAGTTCTGGGAGGTTATTTTGACATGTGTCACAAAAACACGTCAGTCCTCCAGAAGAACATTGGGTCCTTTTAGTTCCGCTTTTGGGTGAAAGGAAGAGGGGAAATTGTTATTTCTCACCCTTAGCACACCCAGAGGCAGGTTTTGTCACTTTGCTTTCTTACATTACTCTCTGACCATCTGTCCACTTCATCACTTTGCATTTCAAAATAATTAACTCCAACACTTAATCCTCTGAACAGTCTCAAGGATTCGGCAGCGTTGGAAACAGGACTTTTGTGTTTGACAGTTCTTTGCCTATCGTCCTGTCCAGTTTTTAGGCTACCAATGATAAGAGAGATTCTTTCAGCAGATGACCACAGCCCTTTGCATAAGGGCTAAGTGTTCATTCTAAGGTAGTGTTCTGTCACAGTAAGAAGTAAAACTGTTCATATAAAGGACTGCTACAGTGTGGAGATGGCATCACAAAATTCTGCGAAGTATCTAGCTTATGTGGAGTAAGTATTGTGCTGGGATCCCTTGAATTCTCCAGCCACCACAGTTGAGAAAGAAACAACAAGCCTCTTGGTGAGCTTTTCAAAAAGGGCTATGAAGTTTATAAGCATACATTTCCAAAAGAACTTTTGGATATCTATCAATGTCTGAAATTACTCATCTGCTTCTAACAGTGTCCCTCTGCTGGGCTGCTCTACAGATGATTCTCCAGGGCAATGCCAAGCCATGATCACACACCACTAGGAAAAAAGTGGTTTTCAGAGGCAGCTTCACTGCCCCTAAAATGTTTATGAGTTAGAAGTCCACTTCTCTGCCTTTGTGTCTCTTAAAAAACAATCTGCTGACCCTGTGACTTTTCGCAAGGCAATTTTAACTACTGGATCTGGAATTCTAAAAGAATGTCTGCTTTTGCACAGTAGGATAATTCATATTAGCTAGGTCTTATCTTAATCTTTTGGTGGCAGAATTCAAACCAAAATCACTGACAAAGGGACCCTGATTAGTCAGGCAAGCTCAACTCTGTCTAGAAACCTCCAGCTCCAAGGGGTTTCTCATCTAAACAGACTGGTGGCAGTAGAGGGAATTACTGTCACTTCTATTTTAGAAATGGGTTGCCAGGACACTTGCAAGAGCAGAGGCAAATGTGACAACTTTGACTATGGCTCCAATGGTCCCAGATCACTGTTCTGGCACCTTTCCTCTTGTGCAGGAATTCTTGAGCTCTGGGAATGTCACTGCTCATGAATTATCACTGATGTGCCCTATGGTTTTTGCTTTAAATACATTTCTGAAGAAAAATGTGAGCCTCAGTTTATAGTGGCTATTGTAACATTGGAGATAAGATTTCAGAATGCAGCTAACTTACATAGCTATAGATCAATCCACCTGCAGGACTGCGAGGGGAAATGGAACAAGACAAGGTTTCTCCAATCAAAGCTCTATGACCTTGGAACATTTCTGCTATGCCTTACCCTTGTTTTTAAGAAAGTGCTTGAATACACTTTTATCTGTTTTTAACAGTTCAGGTTGCCATCTTCTTTTTTGCTGTTTTCCTCCATTTTTTCTGTTCAAAATTGATTACATCTATGAATCTCCACTGTGGAAGAATGAATTCTGAAATATAAACTAGTTTTGTGGGTTTTTTTAGCCCAACATATCAAAAGTGACATCTTCGTTCTGGCTTGTCAAGGGTAGAAAGTTAAGACTGTCTTTAGTATTCTGTTAAAATCAAAAATTTTCTGCAGTACTTAGCGTTCACTACTTAGTGAGCTGTATCAACTTATCCTTAAGTCCTTTACTGTAAAAGAATTTTCAGGAACTGCCAAGCTGTAAACACAGTGAAAGGCTAAGCATCTCTTACTTTTGATTTCTGCAATACTCAATCTCTGGTTGTGAAAAAATGAGTGCCAGTGCTTATTTGAAGCAGCCCAGCATGTCAGCAACATGACTGGTTCTGTCACTTTCTTGCAAAAGATGTGAGAGAAAGGATCAAAGGTGATGGTTACAACACTGTAGGAATAGCAAAGAGAGAAAAATTGGGGAAGTCCTCTCTTTCATGTGGAAATAAAGCAATACTCTGCACTTAAAATGCCCTGGGTAAAATCACAGCTGCACTGAAATCAGCAAAAATTTGGCTTTTGTTTCTGTTGCAGCTACAATGACTCCTTCATTCTCATGGCTAATTAAGAAATACTTCTGTTGTAAAAAAAATAAGACTTACCTTTGCAGGTAGGTGGTGTTGTCCATGTTCCATTTTCTAAGCAAATGCTCCGCAGGGGCCCCTCCAACATGTAACCACTGTAGCATGAATAGGTGATCATATCTCCATACTGATAGAAGCTACCACGGCTGAAAGCATTCTCTATGCGAGCAGGGGGCCCGCAAGATATCTCTAAAGAAAAGAAATCACCCAGAGTCTGGTGAGCTACAAAGCCTGCATGATATGGTCTCCAACTACGGACACAGTGCTTCACCCATAGGACTCGAGATGCTGAGACACCTCTGATAAAAGCACAGCAAGTGGTGCTTCACAGAGTGCACAGTCAGGGCAAACCTGTGTCACACAAACAGCAGTGTGCAGGGAGATGACCAGCAACAGCAGTTTTAAGTAACACAGGTATCACCCATATACAGCAGAAACTTTGAGATGGTCCCATGATATACATGAGGTTGAGTCTGCAGGGTGATGTCAGTTGCCAGTGTTGTTTGCAAGAAGCCAAAAATCTTTCAGTCATGTTTTGAAAAAAGCACTTTCCATCAGTGGTAATAAATACAATAAAAGACTGCTTCTCCCTATATTGCTTCACCATAATCTCACAGGTATTCCCAGAATACAACAGGCAAATCTGTCTGCAGTGCTTTCATAAAGTAAACTGAGAAGAAAATGATAGTAGAGCTTAACAGACAGTAGTATGAATGAGCAACAACTCATAAAAACACTCTGAAATAACTGTTAGAAGGAAAAAAACAGCTCTACTGTAGAGCTTCTTCCCTTGTTTCTATGTGCTAGTGCCACTACAAGCAAACCAGCCCTACATATATGCAGATAAAAGCTCCCTCCTTTCTCAGTAACTGCAGCTAGACAGAGAGCCATGCTAACAGGTTTGTGCTGTCACACACCTGTGTGATACAGATGCTGTTAACAAACCTATGGAACTGCAGGGATCTGTGCTTACTGCATTGTACTGCACTTACTTTCACACTTAGCTGTTGTTGGAGTCCAAGTCTCATCAGCATTACAAGTGATCACAGCTTGTCCTTTCAGCTGGTAGCCTTCCCTGCACCTGATGGACACATTCTGCCCAACATAAAAATCCACCTCGGAGAGAAGGGCATTCTCTGGGATTATGAAAGGCACAGGACATGGGTTTGCTGTTCAAAGGAAAGGATTGAGGGAAGAGGAAAAAAAAAGAAAGAGAGGGATGGAACTTTAGAAGGATTTCTGCAAATTCAAATCATATGAAGAGCAATAGGAATGGATGCTAATGACAAGTCTCATTTTTAATTTGCTGTAATGTTATGAGATCTGGGTTATAAAATAATGACAAAAGTTTTTATTCTCTTTAGTCAGAAGGCTTGCTGCCATACTGTAATGAGTTCTGTGGAAGACACAGTTAAGGATCTAAGTGAAGAGTATCTTACATTTTACAATCATGCCATTCTCTTTCCTTCCTGCTTGTCCTAACCTTAGTACAAAAAAACCCAGGTCTATTACACTGTAATAAAAGAGTCAGACTCATTCGGTTCCTTGATCTGTGGGCCTGGACCAATACAGAGCAGCATAAGATATCCAGACCCTTGAGCACAGATGTTAGAGTTTAAAACTTTTATAATAATCTTACTTGCTACTCCTTGTAAACTTGCTGAGCTATTTTTGTCTATTGATCTCACCACGAGCATGGGAAAGGCTGCACTGTACATACAGCAGGGATTAATCCAGCTTCAAAAAACTAATAATTCAAAAAACATAATCTATGAGCCTGTTGTTGTACAAAACCTATAGAGCCTCAATTACTACCTTGAGACGACAGTAGATCTCAAAGATAGTTACAACAACAGGGATGGCTATTACAGGTGCACAGTGAACATGTGTACAAGGTGCTATTTCATAAAATGACAGAATAATTTACGTAGACATTTAAACCAGCCTTCTTCTCAAAGCAGGACCAACTAGGCTGGGCTGCTCTGGGCTTTGAACAGTTGAAATATGAGTGCATTAAAAGACAGACATTTCACATCCTCTCTGGTCCCATTTCAGTGCTCAACTGTATCATGGTGTAAAGTTTCTTCAGATATTTAATTGGAACTTCTGTTGTTACATCTTGGGTTCACTGCCTCTCAATCTTCTACTGCAGACCTCTGAAAGAAGTTCAGCTCTTTTTTATTTACACCTTGCCAACAGTTTGTCAGATATAAGGAGGTCACCACTGCCTTCTCCTCCAAATGCTGAACAAGCACTTTTCCTTCACCTGCTCCTCATAAATCAAGTTGCTAACTCCAATTGACTCTTATTTGCTAACAGCTTTCCAACTAAAAAAAGTTACCCTGAATACAGCTTGCTCTTTTACTGTCATGCAAATGCAGTCCCACAAGATTATGCTTTAGCATATCTCAGTAACAGCTTCCTTTGTTCCTTTGTAAAAACGAGATGCACAGCAGCAAATTTACAAACCTAGGTCAGACCAATATCTGCAGAAGTTGTTCTCAATTACTACCATTGTAAACTAAGAGTAACCCAGCCTTTAATGCTTGCAAGTTAAGACCACTTTTTCATTACAAAGCAAACACACACGTTTACAGAGAGGCAAAGGATTACTCCATCTTCCATCCCTTGTGCACTCTGCTGCAGGTTCTCCTTCCAGGCTGTATCCGCTCTCGCAGAAATATGCTATAGTACTGCCAACTGTATTATTTTCATAAATTGCCTTCCCATTCAGCAAAGAAATTGGAACTTTGCATCTAGTCTCTGCAAAAAAAGAGATCTCATTAATGCAGCTTGGTATGAGACCTGGACTTGCAAGAATTCCTGAGTTACTCACACATGTATGTTTAAAGTAGAAGCCACAGACTAATAAATCATGAAAATCACTGAGAGTTTAGCAGACACAGTATAGATTTGTAGACAAGCTAGGAAAGGAGCTCCTCAGCTCCTCCCAGTGACAGATAAATGCTACAGCCACATGTTTATCAGGTCAGCAAAATTTGGCCATGCTGGGGAGGACACATTGATGATCTTGCACTGGGTTAAGTAGGGCAGAACATCCCTGCTAAGAAATACCTCAGAAATTTGCAGTCCTTGGCAACTTCCTTTTTGATAGGCAAGAAATACCAGGTGAAATGCGGAATGGTACAAGATGCTGACATTTAAACTACTAAGTTCACCCCCAAGATTCTCAGCTGTGTTTCTGAACCCAGCAGGCAGTCAGCCCAGATTGGGTTACTGCTGCCACTCATCAGTTTTTCTGAGTGGTCAGAATAACAGGATGACTGAAGATTAAACCAGCAAAGGCAGGCACAAGGCAGTCAGGCAACAGCAATAGAAAAGGTAGAAGTGGTTGCTCTTAACCTTGAACATCTTGCTTATTTCAGTACTGCTAGTGGGTGACTTCTCTTAGGTGCCCCCTAAGGTACTTGAGGCCTCTCTGATGAGGACTTCCCATGTCAACTTTGCAGATTGCTCCTATAAGGAATGCAAAGCATTGGAGAACTGTAATGCAGTGAGATGTGTACTGTGTGACTGCCCAAAACAGCATCTCATGATCCCTAGCCCTCATCCAGTTCTCATGGCTCTGGTGACAAGAACCTAGCATCTGCCTCAAGTGGAAGGTCATTATTATTTGTCTTACTTGGGTGAAGCTGTCACATGCATGTTGGTCCCTTTTGAATCTGTGTGAGCAGCTGGCTGTGGAGAGATCAACAAGTCAGCTCTGTGGGAGAATGAGGAAACTAAGGCAAGCAAGTAGAATGTTAGAGCCTACTCTGCGAGACCAAGAGCGTGTGCAGCAGGGACAGGAACAGTGTAAAAGAAAGTGCAGTGGCAACTGAGATGCTGATACTGTCCCTAACACAATCCTGTTTCTGGGTTCGGGCCCAAAATTCAGAGAAATGTCAACGTGGTTACTGACTTCAAAAGGCTGCCAAGAGAAGTCCCACACCTCTGAGTCCGTTACCTTTGGTTAATACTTTGATTTTCTGAGACTGTAAACAGTGTGTCATCTCTCACTAAGATTACAGAATTGCAGATTAAGAGCTAGGGAAAAAAGATGCCTAAGTCTACTTCTGATTTAGTAATAAACACTGTTCCTTTTGACACATTTCATCTTTTCAGGTGCCATTTTCAGTACATGTTACTGAACTGCTCCCAGAAAGCAGCCTACTCCCTGGACCATGTGATACACATGCGTATCAGGGAAGCCATTCCTTATTCCAGATTAGAGCATGCCAAGCTACAAAACCAAATGTTTACCTTCACACAGTGGTAATGGCTTACTCCAGCTCCCATTGGCAAGACATGAGATATTCTGGGGTCCAACAAGATGGTATCCAGAGCTGCACACAAAGGTCACATTACTGCTGTATGTGTTTCCTGTAGAAATGGCCTCTGCTTTTTCTACTGAGGGATGCAGCCCACAAGTAATTCCTAGCAAAAAAGGAAAGATCTGGGGTTGTACAAACAACAAAACCCATTCTGTCTGGTTTGTACACCCTGTTTGACAGCTCTATTCAGACACCGAATTAATGGAAATATGGGAAGAAGTTGGGAAATACAATAAGGAGAAGGGTTATACAATGCCTTGCACACCCTCTCTCCTGGGGTTCAGGCTGCAGACACCAGAGAACCTGCCCTAGTGCATCTGGTAGTGTTGTAAGCTATGAGATGCATTCAACCAGACAGTGATACAGAACAAGGCAGAGGCTGAGTTTTCAGGCTCCTCTGCTCTCTGCACAGTGAAGGACAGTATCAGGATGTCTCCAAGAAAAATGAGAGTAGTTATGAAATGTGCTCTCTGCACCAGCCTTACAGTGGAGGCCAGGCAAACTCACCACAGCTAATAGAGAAGAATCCATGTAATAGGACATCATTATAAAGAGGAGGAAAATAACTTACTGGTAGAGACAATAAAACCTGGCCATTTTATCTGTAACCTGTATGAAATAAGTCTTAAAGCCTTCTTTTCATGCTTGTACAACTAACTGTCTAATGCTGCACAGAACCAAGTTCCTAAGGAGAAAAGTCTTGATCTCCAGACACGCAAAGGGGCCAGGATGTATTAGCCTTTGCACTGCAGAGTCAAACCACCACAGCCTGTGATGTTCAAGGCCTTGCACATCTTAATGTAAGGCAAATAACATGCAACAGGCCACATTCCTCCTTCAGCAACCTGGGCATAGGACTACCCTTGTGCTGTTTTAATATGCTTAAACGAGCCCCCTTTAGACCTGAAACTGCCAATGAGAACTCCTCAGCTAGCTTTTCCTCGAGCTCCTCCAGTTACAGCCTTCCAGCTGGAGGGGTAGACCAGGTGAAAGCCAACCAAAGCACTCTGTCAGTTAGCTCCTCCTGGAGAAGTGCCAGCTCCTTGCTCTGCTTTGCTACTTACGCCTGCACAAAGGAGCAGAGGGGCTCCACTTTTTGTCAACGTGGCAAATTCTTCGGCTTGGTCCCTGTAGTTCAAAACCAGGGTCACAACTGTAAAAAGCCTCACTGCCAAACAGGAACTCTTCTCCTTGAACAGATCCATTTTCAATCACCTCTGGGGGTCCACAAGATACTCCTGTAACATAAGGAATATGTTCCAGACACAGTGCACACAGCATCCAGCCTGTCCTGCTCACAGCTTCTCCACAGTTTTCACTTTGAGAAATGTGGAACGAGAAGCACAATGATTGTAAGGGCATTCCCAGATATCTGCTCCTGATTAACAGAGCAGTAGTAGCAAAATCAGACCTGGTGCTCCCGGCTACTGCTGAAAGACAAGAACTGTGGCTGTACTGGCAGGAAGCCTTGGGAAATTACACTGTTGACACCTCAAGTCAACAGCTGAAATCCATGTAAGTATTTATGTGGACAACTCATGTTCTGGTACTGCAGCCAGGGAGAGTCAGGCATCTCACAGAATCTAAGTATCCTTGAAAACAAGTGTCCATAGAATTACAGTTGCTGTTGTTGGTAAATAAGGTGATCTGAGAACCCTAGGAGTCCCAGAAACCATGACCTCAAAGTGAAAGAACAGCATACATTTTGGACACCATCCTTACAAAATACAGAATAATCTGCAATACAACAGGTATTTCTTGTATCAATAACCCAAATAGAGGAATACAGCTCTCCAATCTGTCACTGATACCCCTCATTTAAAGTTTCAGAAAAGTGCTACTGTTCTCATCTTATTTAAGCATGAAGTTAATACAAAATATTTAAACTACTTTACATCATTAATAATTTTCCCTTGAGTTATCAGAAGATGCACAAAGACAAAACAGCAGAAAGAATGTTAAAAGCTCCCTTGGGGACACAGCCCTGTGTCTGAAGTAAAACATACAAAAGTGGAGGTATTCAACATCAACTGCTTTGGAACTTGTTTGCCCAGGTTTCTTAGAGGCAAGAGGCACAGAGCTGGAAAGGTGTAGTGATTTCCTTCATGCTGTTACCTGTATACAGCAGCAATTCTGGACATCTCCCAGGGTGTAATCAGCGGTACTTACGGAAATTTTTCAGACATACCAAGACAGTGTGAGTTACAAATCAATGATAAAACACTGTGTTTTCTGGTTAAAAACACCTCTGACCACATTCAGCTAGTGACAAACTCAGAACATACTTGTGCATGTTGGAACTGAGCCACTCCAAAGCTTGTCTTCTTGGCAAGTCCGTTCAGTATCACCCTGTGAAACAAAAGACAACACTCAAAACACAGTTTCACCCAGTGACCTTTTTTCACCTTTTAATTCTAACACCCAGCACGCCCAGTGAACTTTCCCTCCATGTGCAACCCACATAAATAAGGAGTTAATGCTACAGCCCAAAGCAGAGTTGGGGAGTGCAGATTATTGTTTACAGACCAGCTGCTTGAGGTCAGTTAGTCATTTCCCCGTCCTTCTCCATGGAGTACCACTGCTTTTGTGAGTTTTGCCATTTTTTGTTCCCAGGAATGTGTTACCATGGCACATCTTCTCCTTCCAGTACCCTCTTAACAAAAATTCTTTTCAACAACAATTTAAGCCTGTGGTTTGTAAGCACACTACGCTGACTTTCATCATGTCCCAAACATTCCTGCTCTAAATTTGTTAATAAGTAATGTTATTTCTTTCTTCTGTACATATTTTATTCATTTTATTCATTTCTTATTTTAATCCATAACACGAAGAACATCCAAACTTTCCCCTTGAATTAGTATGCTTTAATTAACTCCAGCCCAATGAGAAGGGCAGCTATCAGGAATAAGTGCACTATATCCACGGGGCTGAGCTTTCCAAAGGAAAAAAAACAGCACAGGAAAACAGATTGACACTAGGTGGCGAAGCTGGTATATAAAGTATGGATCAACTTTTTTACTATACAAAAGCTGCCTCTTACCACCAAAAAAAATCCCAAAAACATTTAACAGAAACTCTACCTATCTAAATATCAACCCAATCCTTCATCCCTAGTGTTATTACATATGTGACAACACAACACCTGTGCACTCCCTAAACTCTCCTTGTTATAAATATTGAGTGACTGAGTCAATAAAGTTTGTATTTATCATTGGTGTTACCACAGTGTCTAGAAGTGTGACACTGGATTTTGGTTGTGTACATGAAACATAGAAGGAAGAGACAGGCTCTATCCTGAAGACCCCTTGCTGAGTGTACTGTATTCTGGCATCACCTGGGGCTGATGAAGGTCACACTAAGCCCAAGAGACCTACTTCTGAATTCACTACAGCTTTTGAAAACACATGATGGAACTGTGAAGTGGTTAGCATGCATCCTGATAACTGGACATCAGAGATGCTCCAGGATTCAGATAGAGGTAATAGGGGTTATAGCACAATGCTCATAATAAAAATAACATGGAAGTGTTCCCACCTCCATAAGCTCATAAAGCTCATTAAACAAACTGCAATCTGTCTCATTAGAAGGAAAGAAAAAAAGAAACAAGTTCAACACCATCTAGCAATATCAGAGAACCAAGGGCAGTAGCATTTATCAGGACTTTTGAAGTCACAATGCAGCAGATGTAATGCTTGGAATGTTATGAAATTGATGGAAGAATATCATCTGAGACCACAGAGCTAGTATGAGAGCAACATGTGAGAAATCAATACTTCCATGTCTTAACATCAGAAGTATGCATCATTGTTCACAGAAGTAATAAAAAAGTGATGTTTTCACAACACTGAAATAATCTTCACTTAAAATTAGCACTAAAAGGTATTTGTTGAAGACATATCCTTGAGCAGGATGCTTACCCTTGCTTCAGTTATTTCATTAACACACTGAAAGAATATCCTAGACATACCAGGAGCATTCTACATACAGTAATAAAAGCAGATACTGAACTTCTGTAGCAAAGGGCACACATTAATGCAGTGCAGGCATAATATATCCTTACAGTCATCACGTAAGAACAGGAAAGGACAAGTAAAAGTTTACAGTGCTAGAGAATGAGTTTGCTTACTTGCAATTCATAGCCAGAATCACATTTATAAAGAACGACATCTTTATAATTGAATTTGGTGCCAACCACGAATCCGTGCTCTGGAGTTTCTGGGATCCCACATGACACAGGAATGCAAATGTCATCAGAAAACTCTGGCACCCAAATGCCACTCTCCTGAAAAATAAGTGCGATAAAAAAGTGTGAAAGCATCATTCTATATACTAAATTCATGTTTAAATGCAGAAGTTAGGGACGTCATAGCAGAAACATTCAATAGCTGTGGGCTTACAGATGTGGTTAATGTAAAATTATCTGTAAAATCCTTTACAAAACTCAGTAATGTAAGTAACACCTCTAGAAGTTCACCATAGGCAGGAGCTTACCTTTGGAAGGAACGCTCAGCTTGGACTTAAAAACATGAAGAACAAAGTATGAATGGAGAAGCAGAACCTTTCAAAGCAAGTTCCCTTGCATAAAGTCACCTTACTGCTCAGGGAACCCAACAGGAGAAGAATGAGAATGAGAGCTGCCCAGTTCCACCTTCTGCACTCTTCTCCTGTCTGTAACTTTAATATCATGTCTAAGTGCTTCAGCTGCCCACTCAGATCCTCTAAAGGAAGTCTGGTACCTGAACAGAAAATCATCAGACAAATTTAACTTCTACTTCAATAGATCTCTGTAAGGGCAAGAGCAGACCTTCTCTAACAAGAAGTACTAATCCTGTGAGAAGTACATAATCTGTTATCTGAAATGTGACAAAAGGAATGCTTTTAAAAGAGCAACTTAAGTTTCTGACTGAAGAATAAAATGTTAATTAACAGTTCTCAATATCTACACAAAGAAAAACTATTAATTGTTCCTACTGGAAAACAAGCAGGCATATTATATTCTGCAGGACATGCTTTACATTTTTTTGTTGTGCTCAATTGAAAGTCAAAAACTAACCAGGCAGAAAGAGGACTCCTGAATTCAACAGAGCCTGCAAAATAAAACAGTGCAGATTAACAGCATACCTTGCATGTAGATGTGCTTGCTCCCACCAGAGTATAGCCCTCTACACATGACAAAGTGATGTTTGTGCTCACAGTAAAGTTGTCCCCAAGTACTACAACATGGGTGATATTTCCTGGGAGGGGACACTTCCTGGGGCAACAGGAAATACTTTGAGGAGACCACTGTCCATCTTCCTGACAAGTGCATACATCCACCTCTGTCACCATTGTGTAGCCTTCCAGGCATCTGCAACACAGCACAAACATCTGACCACAGGGACACAGCTGGGGGTGAAATGATCTGCTCACTATGAAGACAGCTTATAACAAATGTATTCTGTTGCAAGAACCAGAAGTCTTAGTCCTCACCTTCAACTGCTTCACGTTGCTGCAGCACCACAAGGCAAGGTGAGTTGGTGACTTTAGTGCTTTGAGAATACTCAGTGCTTTGGTGCAGTTCCTGTTATACCCTTCCCTTTGCAAGGAGGGCTTCTGGTTAATTAAACAGTGACAAGAGCTCGTACAGCTTCTCAATTTCCAATTGCTGTACGTCTAATCTGCAACTTCCAGCAATTCTAAAACTGATCTTATTTTCTTCCAAGAGCAAACCAAACTTTGGGCTTATGATAGGTTGCTTGCTTAGAAGTTCAAGGCTGGTTTGTTCTGTGCCACACTTGCTGACTGCTTTTGCTACCTGCTAAGAACAGCTACATCTGCAGATCAGTGTTTCAGATGGGAGGAAGGCAGAAGAACAAGAAACCAAAGCTGGTGGAAGAAATACCTTCCTGAAATACCCTGCTGGAGTTTCCTCTGTGGTCCAAATAACATTCATTATGTGCATGTTGATGTGGGCTTTGCCTATTTATACAATGGTAAAGCACACATTTTCTTGCAGGTCTTCTAAAAATCTGCTCTAACTGAAGGTGCATAAACTTTCCATCTTCATTCTTAACAGAAATATCATGGCAACAGCATTCTTACCTGTACTGGACCTTGCTCCCATAGGTATGAGTGTCCCCAAGAACCTCTGCATTTGGGACAGAAGGTGGTGGGCCACAGCTTAGCAGCTCACAGCTTGGATATGGCTTTTTCCAGACACCTGTCTCCACACAAGTCAGTTCTGGACTCCCCCGCATGACAAAACCTGTCATGCAGGTATATATGACAGTGTTCTCATCTGCAGAGCTGCTCCCATTGATGAATGTGTTGGGGATGATGGGTGGGGAGCCACAGGAAATCTGCCCACAGCGAGGAAACCCAGCACTCCACCTGCCAGCTGTCTCACAGGTGATTTCAGAAGGACCTAGCAGTTTAAAGCCCTCCAAGCACTGAAACCGGGCACTTTTCCCACAGCTAAAATCTTCACCAAGAACAACTCCATTCTGAACCTGTGGTGTTGGGCACTCGCAGGGGAGGCAAGATGGAAGGCTTCCACTCCAGGAGCCATTGGACAAGCACTGCCGTAAAGGATTACCATGCAGCTCATAGCCAGGAAAGCACACATACTGTACATATTCCCTGTAGGTAAAGGCTGAGCCGTTCAGAAACCCATGGGAGATGTCTTCAGGAGGTCCACAAACGACTGGCTCACAGCGTGGAGCTTCTGAATCCCAGTTACCATCACTTTGACAGACATGTGTGGACACTCCTTGCAGATTATATCCTTCATTGCAGTGATACTGCACTTCTTTCCTAAATCCAAAATCTGAGCCACTGATTCTCCCGTTGGGAAGAGGCAGTGGCACAGGGCAGGTCACAGCTTTGCAAACTGGAGTAATTCCACTCCAGCTCATGTTTGCAAGGCAGACTCTCCTCCTGTCCCCATCTAACACAAAACCTTCATTGCAGCTATATTCGATATGCTTCTGGAATGTGTATTCCTCCCCAGCCACCTGACCATTCTCCAAAACTGGTGGTGGGCTGCAGGAAACAGGAAAGCAAATTGGTTCACTGCCATCCCACTTCTGGTTCTCTTGACACCTCCTCTCTGCGGGGCCATTTAACTGGTAGCCAGGATCGCATTCATAGTAGACAACGCTCCCAAAAGTGTAGTTTTCCCCTCTGACATTCCCATTCATCAGCTGAGTGGGTGAGCTGCATGTTATTGCTTTGCAGTGTGGAGCAGTGTTACTCCACTGCCGATTCTGTAAACAGAGTCGTGTGTCAGAGCCAACCAGTGTAAATCCTGGCTTACAGGTGTACTGCACCATGCTACCAGGAGTGTTCTCAGTAAGATGTAAAAATCCATTATCTGGTGGTGACAACAAGCTGCACTCTATTGAAACGCAGGAGGGGGCAGTGCCATTCCAGGCCCCATCTTCTTGGCAAGCTAGAACAGGGTTTCCCAAGAGCTCATAGCCAGAGTAACACGTGTACAAAATGATAGTTCCAAATAAGAAAGTGGTCAGCTGCATTGCACTGTTCTCCTTTGAAGAACTTTTCAAGTCCTTCAAATTGCCACCCAGTAATGTACGTGAAAGGGAGGGACACTCTGTCGCACTCTCCTTGTTGGAACATTTTTCTCCATGCCTAACCTGCGTGTACTCCCCAAAATCAATGTGAGGGGGCAGACCACAGTCTATCGGGAGGCACGCAGGAGTGGAGCTGGACCAGCCTGATTCTTCACACGTCTGCATGGCAAGGCCAGACAACTGGAAGCCTGGCACACAGCTGTAAATAACCATGGCCCCATAGCTGTAATCTGCACCCTCCACAAAACCATTCTCAATAGGCTGAGGGGGCTGGCAACTTATGGCTTTGCAGGAGGGAACATCTGTACTCCACTCTCCTGTCTCTAGACAGCTCAGTTTTTCCTCCCCTTGGAGCTGGAAACCTCTGTCACAGGAATACCTAACTGTCTGCCCGTAATGGAAGTTTGTGAATGAGTATCTGCCATTGAGGATCTTCTTGGGCTGCGGGCATTCAATAGGTTTGCAAACCGGCTTTCCTCCAAGCCACTGTCCATCTTCTCCACACAGAATAGTTGTGTTCCCCACCAGCTCAAAACCTGGTTTACATGTATAGAGGGCTGTGCTGAGGAAGGTGAGGCCCTGTACATCAACAATGCCATTCTGAATTTCATCTGGTTGGGGGCACTCCACAGGAATACACTCTGGCAATGGCAAGCTCCATGAGCCATCAGCCTGACATCTGATAGTAGGCTCACCCTTCAGTAAAAACCCATCTACACAGACGTACTTGACAGTGCTACCAAAGTAAAGGGATGAAGTCAAGGTGTCACTGAAGGGGACATATGGAGGCGCAGAGCACTGTACAACTTTGCAGAAAGGAAAGGAATCATTCCACTGTTGAGATGGCAAGCATTTCAGAACAGAGGAGCCATGCAAGACATAACCTTCTTTGCAGGAGAACTGTACAACGCCAACTTGATAAGTCACTTCCCTCAAGACCAACTGATTTTCTGCCAAGGGTGGTTCTGGACATTTTGTTGGCACACACTTAGGGCTTTGCTTTTTGTTCCATTTCCCAGACTTCTGACACGTCCAAGAAACATCTCCAATCAGCTCATAGCCTTCTTCACAGAAAAACTCAACTCTGGAACCTGTATCAAAGATTTCTCCCTTGGAGTAGCCATGCTGGATGGGTGGTGGTTTTCCACAGCTGAGGGGAACACAGCGAGGAGGTGATTCACTGTACCACTGTCGATTGGCTTGGCAAGTAAATACTGAACTTCCAACCAGATGGTAGCCAGACTCACACTGATAATTTGCCTGATTCTCAAAGAAGTGTCCAGTTGTTTCCTGTAAAATAGATAAGACAGGGACATATCTGAAATGAAGAAGTAAGACTGGGGCAGTGGGAGTCTGACTGCATTACTTGATCTAGCTTTTAGCTGAATTCCAGACAGCAGACAAGGCTGTCTGCATAGAAACAAACATAAATAGCAGATACAGCATGTCTTTTCTCAAATGATGCACTCTGCTGTCAGGAAATCTGAAAGCACCATCAAAAGAAAAGAGAAAATTCAATGCTTGAAGAGTAAATCTAGAAAATATTTCCTTCTGCATTCTCTCATCTTGACCAGTGGGAACAAAAGATGCATAAACTGAAAGACAGGAAAGAAACATGTGCAGAGAAGCTGCCGGGAACTGCACTATTGTAGCTGCAGTTCTTAAGCTTACATGTATATTCAAGGCTGGAGTACATACTGCTCCTAGGGGACTTTTATAAGTGTCCTATGTGCAGCTGCAGAGTCTTCAGCAGGCAGCTGAGAAGTCTATCAGAGTTGCAGAGCTGACATATTAAAAATGTCTCTAATGGGAATAAACACCAGGAAGAGTAAACCTGCCTAGAGAAGACACTACCAAATGATATGCACTAATTAGAGGATGTATATGTGTGGAAGCCCAAAAAGAAATCATTGCTATTACTGCTAGAAGTTCAATTAGGAATTGGAATGCTAAAAAATCCAATTCCTAGCAAATGTAAACTCCCAGGTGGCTAGACTTACGGAAAGAGGATAAATGTTCAGGAGAAAAATGCTAAAGAAATTCAAAGCTAAATTTTACAGTAATGTTTCTGATCTTCCTCACCACAGTATCACCCTTAGCACAACACAGATTAAGCAGGTGTTACAGCTTTGGGCTGCCACAAGGAGATTTTTAACCTTATGCATTGTTGCAAAGAAATTTGACAGGGAAAGGACAACTTCTGACCTCAGCAAGGAAATTGCTTGCATCCAAAGTACACAGAGAAACTGTCCTGCACTTATTTATCTAATTCATAGCATGTTCTTTTTCACAGCAGTAAAAAAAGCAAGGCTTATGAACTGGCAGGATTACTTTATACATCTCCAGATGACAGTAGGAAAGCCACACATAGACTACACAAGTGAAGACTGGGATCTCTAGGAAATCAATTGATTGCCATACTACACCTCAAGTCTCCTGAATGAAAACACATTTTAAGACAGGAAATACTACTTAAGTATCAGTGTTTCAGACATGATTCTGCCACAGATCCAACTATTGATCCCTTTATTTATTCCACCCAATGACATTCTTCCTCAATTTTAACAGGACAGCCAAAAAGATGAGGAGAAAAAACAAAAAAAAGCCTCAGTTATGAAGATGTATTCAATGTGCTATGCTATTAGGAGGTTGAGAAAACTAATTTTTTACCTCAATAAAGCCATTCTGAAGTTGAGGAGGTTCTCCACAGGATACTGGGTGGCATGTGGGCAAAGTGCCACTCCAGTTGCCAGTGGCTTCACAGGTACGCTTCTTCTCCCCCTTGATGTAGAACCCTTTGTTGCAGCTGTAGGCCACCACTGCTCCAAAGCTGTAGTTGGTCCCACTGGCATAGCCATTGCTAATGTTGGGAGGCTCTCCACAGCGAACTGGAATGCACTGGATGCTCAAAGGAGAAGGATTCCAGAGACCACCTCGAAGGCACTCAATCTTGGCTGAAGTATTCAGAACAAAGCCTTCCATGCACTTGAAGCTCACAACGGAGCCAGCTGCAAACCTGGCTTTACTGATGGACTCCAGGATGCTGTATGAGACGGTGGATGGCTTTTCACAGAAGTCAGCTATGCAGTAAGGCATCTTCTTGCCCTCTGGAGGCACCCACTTGCCTTCTGCATTACAAAGCAGCTGAGAGTTATCAGCCAGGCTGTAGCCATCTGAGCAGAAGTAATAAGCTACATCACCATAGAGGCGGTGGCCATTCTCCGGAGATGCATTTTCCACGTGGGGTGGTTCATCACAGGACACTGCCAGGCACTGCTGGTGGCCCACACTCCACTCGCCGCTAGCTAAGCACTCTATGGTTGCAGGGCCAACTAAAGTGTAACTGTGGACAAGAAACCATATAAGGAGTCAATAAAGCATTGTTACATGCCTCCTACAGTCTCTTAAGCCCCCACAGATACGGTTTGTTTGCATTCCAGAAGACAAACAGTATCCTTAATGACAGCTACCAGCAATTTCAAATGAAAAACCTCAAAGTCAACTCATCCATGGGTGAGATGTCACAGTAACAGATATCCTAGAACACCTTCAGCAGAATACAACTCTCTGATCTGTCCTCTGATTACTATTCCGGAATTTCCATTTTGACTGAAGGTTTTCTACTGCAAATAAACAAGTACTGTGCTGGGATAAGCTATCCACTCCTCAAAGAAACTACCCCACCCAGAAATGATTCCCACTTAGGAGAACTGAAAGGAGAAGGAGATGAGAAGCCCCAAAAAGTCTTTTGGTTTCCTGTATTAGCCACATCAATCTATTTTCACATTTGCAAACAATGAGAAGCTGCCTAGAAAAGCTGTTGCCAATAATGCGTGTAAAAATTTGGAAGATCTTAAAACTTTACTGTAAAAAAGAATACGAAAGCAAATATTTTTAATATTATATTTCACAATGGAGCTCTACCGTGTGATTACTCTTAGTGCTGTTACATTTCTTTGCTCTGTATCTGGGATGCAGTAACAGGCATTACTCCATACTGCTCATCAACCTGCTCAAACTGCTGCTGCTTAAATATGAAACATGTTATCTGTGATCACCTCTTTCCCCAGTTTTAAGTTCTCTGTGGTGACTCTTACAGAAAGCAAATGATAAACACCTAGTGGAAGGGTCCCAGTAACTTTTCCAGCTGCAGGTTGGAAACCAGTTGTTCAGATTTTGATAGCAACTTTTGTAAAAGTGCCTTCCCTTGTTTGTAGGGTATGTTTTCAGAAAAAGAGCCTATTATGTGCTAATGTGTATTATTATTGGTTCCATTCATTGCTACACAGTCAGCAGTGACCCTCCTTAAATGCTCACCCTATCCCATTAAAACTACTTTCATACAAAAAAGAAGCAGCTTTCTGAACCTTAATGCAGTCAAGAGAACAGAGTAAAGAAGACTTATTTCAATGTTGTTACAAATAACATTGCAAAGCTAGTTTAGAAACAATATGCTGGTGTATTAATCTACCCTTTTGTCATAAACAAGAAGCAAAAAATTCTTCAAGTCACTTAGAGCCTGACCTTGTTAAAGCCCTTCATGTCTGCTCTGTCTTTTGGACTGAGCAGTTTCAATAAATTCAGAGGGAATGCTCATGAGCTGTGAAGATATGCATGTGCATAGCTTCTTCCAGTATCTCAGGGCAGCATTACATTCATGCTTGACCATCAAACTGGAGCCATGAAATTTGTTCCGAAAGGTCACTACACTGGGTAGATGGAAATCAAAGAAAAATAATGCACCTCAATAAGCAAGTACAGTTTTAAGTAACCAGAGTTTATAACACCAGAACACCTGTGTTACTTCTCAAAACAAAACAGCACTCTTATAAGTGTGACGAGACATGGTGAATTCTTTAGGGTCACAGCCTTGAGTTTACCAGAGATGTTCTAGGTATAACTCCAAGAAACTCATCCATCCTGCCCTCTGAATCCTATCCATTCTTCTCTCCCAGGATATATTCAGCTGTCATGCAGCTGACTGCTTTGGGAAACGCCTTGGTGTCCCATACTAACCTGACAGCCCACAAAGCCTTCATCATATTTAATTCCCAGGGAGACAGGACAGAAGCAGTGACAAAGTAAGTCATGAACAGTTATACAGGACTTGTGAAGCAGCAGAGGACAAAGCTGTATGACCTGCATCAATTTTACTTGTCCTGAATATTAGTCTAGTAGTACTAAACTACATACCCTTCCTTGCACGTGTAAGAGACTGTGTTTCCAAAAGTAAAGTTATTTCCTTCTATGAAAGCATCTTTGATGGCAGGAGGAGATCCACAAGAGACAATGCTGCAAGCTGGAGGTGTGCTGTTCCAGTTCCCTGAAGATGCACAGACAAGTACAGAGGGTCCCTGAAGGCTAAAACAGAGAAATCTTTATTAAGGCTGCTGCTTCAGTTCTGTGCGAACAGAGAGAGCATGAGGTGCTTTCTTTCTGATTTCCTGGTCCCAGCAAAGTCAAGGGGACACTGACTTCAACAGAGTTCAGAATCTCACCTTTTATTCAAGAAAACACAAAGCTGATGATATCAGAAAGCTGGTTATCAGAATTCTTTGAAGAGAAAGCTGCTGGAATGTTCCATTTGAAACCTCAATGTACTCTGCACACACACCCACACAAACTTCTGTTGTAGTATGACCATTTTTGAGCAATAAACGATCACGGGGTATTTAAATATTTACTTAAGCTTAATGCACCTTTCCTAAGAAGAAGGGCTAAGGGAATTGGGCTTGTTCATCCAGGAGAAGAGAATGCTTCTCAGGAGACCTTGCTGCAACCTCCCAGTACTTAAAAGGAGCTTATAAAATAGGGAGGAGACTGACTTTTAACATAGTCTGATAGTGACAGGAGAGGAGATTTAGGCTGGACTTTAGATGGAAATTTTTTACTCAGAAAATGGTAAGGCACTGGCACAGGCTGCCCAGAGAAGCTATGGATGCCCCATCCCTGGAGGCATTCAAGGCCAGGTTGGATGGGCAGCCTGATCTGGTGGGTGGCAGCCCAGCCCATGGCAGACAAGCTGGAGCTGGGTGGGTTTTAAGGTTCCTTCCAAAGCATTTTAGGATTCTATGATTCTACGTTTCTCTGATGACTGAGTTGTATATCATCAACACTGTGCCTATCTTGAGACTGGCAACCACACCTTAGACTGAGACCTCATTCACTCAGGAACTTCAACACCATACTCAGAAAACTGAGTGAATGGATTGAACATTTACCAGATGAGCGTACCTCACATACCTGCCTACATCTGGACAGGAGAATGCTTACAGCAGGAAAAAGTAAAAAAATAATCAGACCTAGAAGCCCATATGAGGCTATTTTTTGTCAAAGTACATCTGCTAGATACAAGTAAATATCAAGGACAGGCAGTAACTTGCAATTAACACCATATCCTTGAATACAGTATGACTGTATTCATTTGCAATTGCAGTTTATTAGAAATGTGTTTTCGATGTATTTGATTACAAATGTAAAATAGAGTAAAAGACTGCAATAAATAAATATAGCAAAGGTTATGAGAAGTAAATCAATAACAGAAGACTATTTCACTAAAGGCACTGTAAAACAACATCAAACTTAACACTGTAAATGCTCCAAATCCAATGAGATGAATGATAATCTTTAAAGACAAATGAAAACCTCCAAAAATAATAAATTTCTAAATTATTATTATTATTATATATTA
>VXAB01008250.1:48578-94942 GCA_013399175.1 Odontophorus gujanensis | reverse complement strand
CTGCACTCGTTCTTGTTGCAATTATCTTTGCTGCTGCTGCATGCATTGTACGTGTCAAGAAAAATAGGGATGAGTTGCACCAGCCTCTTCTCACTGATCAGTATCAACACTACTCAGATGACTATGATGGCATAGCAACACCAAGCCAGTCTGTCGTATGAAGAGATGGCACTTTTTACTTGTGACTAAAACTGATTATTTTGTCGTATTTTTAAATGTTTGTCATCCAACTGCTTTAAAATAAAGAGCATTAACTATCAGCTGTCTTGATATGTTTGTTTCAAGCTTCAACTCCACTCTCATCACACTCAGGCATCAATAAATCACCTTTTGAAATGCTAATTCTATGTTCATTTCAGTAGAATTTCGCTCATTCTTCCAGGGCTCACCTGGAATATAAGCATTCTTCACACATATTTCTGAAAAGATCTGGTAAAATTTAGTAACATCATGACGTGTCATTTGACTTAATTTAGCCTCTATACCAGGATTTGCAGGGTATTTTTGTGAAAGCATAAGGCAAAGTCTAGAATGGGATTGAGCAATTGCAGAGCTCAGTAGCAAAGGCAACTCGATTCAAAAGCACAATCTAAAATGTAAGTCAGACTTCTCATCTAGATGAACAGAAACATGCTTACAATACACTTCACATGGAGCTACAGAGGGACACTGAGAGGAATGTTATGCCTGAAATCCATCATTCCTTTTGGAATATCCAGTGCTTTTGGGCGTCTTTGTGGAAAAAGATCACCACAAAGAACCCACTCCAACACTTGGACACTTCAGCCCTGCAGTCATACATAATTGCTTGAAAAATTAATCCCTTTCAAAGGACAGCTGTTAGCAGTTTTTTTTCTATTATGAATATTATTAATAATAATTATTATTGTTATTTTTATTCACTTCATTACTCACTTTGTCTCTCTTATTATCTCCTTGACAGATTACATTCTCCTCAGCAATGAGAGAAATTAATTCAGTTCCTTCCTCTCAAGAAAATTTAAAGTTAAACATCTTGTATTTTAACAGAAGTCCCTTGGTATAAGGCAGAAAATTAACTTGGAAAAATTGTCATATTCAACTGCTGCTGAACATATTTTGCCAAAATCTCTGTATTCATGAGCCAGCAGGAGAGCAAGTCTGGGGCCTTGTCAATGGTTTGCGGGTGGGTTTGACCCGGCACTGTGATGATTGAGGCAGGACCCACGGGCCCACACCCCAGAGAGAAGGAAGGGGGAAAAGGAAAAAGGGAGAAAGGAGATGGGCCTAGGAACAAAACAGCGGCAACGATCTGAGGAGGAAATCTAATTTACTAAATAAGATATCAGAAAGCAAAATAACACAATATAATACAATATAATTGGAATTGAGGTTAATGAATCAAATAAAATGAGTAAGAGAGAGTGTCCAATAAACCGAAGGCCTTATGCTAACGCTGAAGGCGGACGGCTGCAACAAACACCCACTGCCGAGCTCGATCCCAAAGGGAAGAGAGACGGTCACCACAGACAGTTTTTATCTTTCCCTCTGGGTGGAAACATGTACAGATATNAAATAAAATAAAATACTGCAAACAATATAATGATTTTGATTTTATTTACAGAAGTGTGACTTAAATTTCTTATTTAGATATCTCAACATATCCCCTGGAGAATGCCCCTATTGGACATAACCGGGAGTACAACATGGTGCCTTTTTGGCCTCCAGTTACCAATAATGAGATGTTTGTTACTGCACCAGAAAACCTGGGATACAGCTATGACATTGAGTGGCCAGGTAAACTGTTTAATCTAGGTGTTAACTCATTTTTTTTCATCAAGTCTTTCTCTCTTAAAGTTTATATACCACACAATAAAGTTTGTTCAGATTACACAAACAATATTTGATGGCTTTGTAAAGGTCTATTTTTCTTTGTTCATCTGGTCTTACAAACCAGTTATGTTTGAGATTTAGTAAATTATTAGGTAATCTTTACAAATATCTCCCACTACCCACCACAGTTTCTGAGGAAGTTCTTATTTAGATCTAACATTTGCACCATGTCCTTATTTCTATTTCATGTGTCTTCCTTCAGTTACTTGAAAGAATGCAAACCAGATAGCAGAAGAGAGGTCCAGGCCCATTTCTCACATTTTGAAACAAATATTTAACCAAAATTTCAGCTGGTTCTAATTCAGAACTCAGTAAATCATGACAGTTATTGTGATTTGACCATCCCTTTAATAGCATTTACTTTTAATTACTTTATCTTATGCTTTCCTTCCTCTAGGCCGTGCTCTCCGTGTAACAGAAATGATAACTATTGCAATAGTGACTGCACTCGTTCTTGTTGCAATTATCTTTGCTGCTGCTGCATGCATTGTACGTGTCAAGAAAAATAGGGATGAGTTGCACCAGCCTCTTCTCACTGATCAGTATCAACACTACTCAGATGACTATGATGGCATAGCAACACCAAGCCAGTCTGTCGTATGAAGAGATGGCACTTTTTACTTGTGACTAAAACTGATTATTTTGTCGTATTTTTAAATGTTTGTCATCCAACTGCTTTAAAATAAAGAGCATTAACTATCAGCTGTCTTGATATGTTTGTTTCAAGCTTCAACTCCACTCTCATCACACTCAGGCATCAATAAATCACCTTTTGAAATGCTAATTCTATGTTCATTTCAGTAGAATTTCGCTCATTCTTCCAGGGCTCACCTGGAATATAAGCATTCTTCACACATATTTCTGAAAAGATCTGGTAAAATTTAGTAACATCATGACGTGTCATTTGACTTAATTTAGCCTCTATACCAGGATTTGCAGGGTATTTTTGTGAAAGCATAAGGCAAAGTCTAGAATGGGATTGAGCAATTGCAGAGCTCAGTAGCAAAGGCAACTCGATTCAAAAGCACAATCTAAAATGTAAGTCAGACTTCTCATCTAGATGAACAGAAACATGCTTACAATACACTTCACATGGAGCTACAGAGGGACACTGAGAGGAATGTTATGCCTGAAATCCATCATTCCTTTTGGAATATCCAGTGCTTTTGGGCGTCTTTGTGGAAAAAGATCACCACAAAGAACCCACTCCAACACTTGGACACTTCAGCCCTGCAGTCATACATAATTGCTTGAAAAATTAATCCCTTTCAAAGGACAGCTGTTAGCAGTTTTTTTTCNAATGAGTAAGAGAGAGTGTCCAATAAACCGAAGGCCTTATGCTAACGCTGAAGGCGGACGGCTGCAACAAACACCCACTGCCGAGCTCGATCCCAAAGGGAAGAGAGACGGTCACCACAGACAGTTTTTATCTTTCCCTCTGGGTGGAAACATGTACAGATATAAAGTATTGCACAGTCCTCTGGGGAATGTAGTTCTTCCTCTCTTCTGAGACAGGCATATCAGTGACTATCAATGATCCACACAGCTAGAGCATTAACCCTTTTACTCCCAATACACTACATGATGTTATCATGTGGAATATCAATAATATAAGAAAAATCATAAAACTATGACAGGCCTGCCTTTACATCCTGAGGAAGTGCTGAAGGAACTTTGAGTTCACACCTCACCTCCACTCTCTCATCATACTTGATTCAAGTTACCTGATCAACATCTCATGTTCGCTTATAGAATCTGAACTCATTTTTTTAATATATAGAGACATTCCTGGGATCATATTAATGAATCCCACACCAGGTACTCAGTCCTCTAATAATCAAACTATAAAGTTGAGATCTTTCTTGGATTAACTCCTACAGTAAGCAAGAACTATGCTAGCTGGTAAGTTATGAGGCACAACAAAGGGTCACTCATCCCCTTCCAGCCATTCCTTCTACCTGCTGTACTGACCACTGTGGCTACAGTGATTATCAGGTGTGCTCAAAACATGCAGAGGATGCAAAGGGATATATATTTTACACCTTGACAATGTTATTAATACTAAAGAAAATAGTTAAAACATAGTTTACAAACCATGACATGTGGACAACAGCAAAATGTTATGTAAGCAGCTTATATTTAAGCAGAAAAATGTTGACTGTGGCAGTCAAGTCACAAAAGTACATAGGACAACAGACTTCTGGGTTGCAATCTTGGATTTACTTACGATTTAGTGAATTAGTAAAGCACTTACACAAGTAGAAGTTCAGATTTCATCTGAAATGCCCACTTTTGTTATACTTGCCTGCACTACGTAGCAACCTAAAATATCATCCACTTTAGTTATCTCAGTGGATTAAAGTAGAGTGATCCAACATACTTTGGATCAAGGTCAAGAGACCTGGATTTTTTTCCTAGCTCTGTTTCTGACCTGTTGAATGTTCTGAGGTAAGATATTTTTATCACTGTGACTCGTTTTACTCATCTATAAAATGGAGATAATAGAAATTTCATTATAGATTTCTTTTACTTCTATGGATGAAATGAAATGTACAGAAGCTTGATTATGGAAGGAAAACGGCATGGCAAAATCAGGTCTTTTGAAGAGGACTGCAGATATTAAAGCCATTCAATGCTTAAAGTGAAAACATACTCATATTTTGAGCAGACTTGTAGTTGAAGGACTAAGAAGACCTGCCTACTAGTTGCAGTGCCACACATAAATGAAGGAGGCAGGGAAGATAATTATGAAAGATTTATGAAGAGAAGAAACAGTAAGTATGGGAGTTAAAGAGAGAAAGAATGTGGAGAACTGTGTGAGTGACACATTATTGATAAAGACACTCATAAATCCATTCTTCAGTTACTTTTTGCAGTACTCTGAATTGCACCTGGCGATAGTGACAAACATTCCTACTTGCCATTGCAGCTGAATGGTGTTTGTTCCTGAACTAATATGACAGGAAATCTAGTTTAGAGTTGAAATTTGAAACTACCAGCAGAATTAAGAAAGGTGAAGTTGCACCAGAAAACTGAAAACTTAGAGCGTTTCACTAGTTTTTTGCAGACAAGAGCAGGTAGCAAAAAATCACAGAGAGAAGAAGAGACAAGAAGATTTGGAAAATATAGTAACTGAGAAGTTCTAAGTGCAGTAGCTGTGAAGGGTTTTATATCCATGGGAAGGTTTCTTAGTATAGGGGTTGTAAAACAGTTACCTGAATCGATGAAACAGTAGAATGAAGTTAATATTGTGCTGATGACCATGCAAAAAATCATCTGTGACATAGAAAACAAGGAATTGGCTTTATTAGGGAGAAATTGAAAGAAAGCTCAGATTGGGAAGTGAGCAAAGATCTCTGAAGCATTGTCAGACCGAAGCTTTCACATCAATAAGAAACATAATTTATATATCACACAGAAATTGGCAGAAAAAAAAAAGAAAAGAAAAAAAAGAAAAAAAATGTTGAAGTGAATTGAAACCTTGGAGTGTACTCTGATGGAGTTTTTTCCACAAAAAGTTATTAGGTTAATAAAACACCATACTGTCATTATTTTCACATATATAATGGTGGCTGTTAAGAAAAAACATACACTTAGGCCTTTTAAGAGCATTCTTAAATTAGGATGCTAATGAGTTTTTGAGTTTATTTTCTTTCTTAGTTCTCTAACTGTATCTAAGCTTTTTGTTTTGAAATTTATTTTTCTTATTAAAAGAAAGTAGACAGTAATTAGAGAATTAAAATAAAGAAAAAGCAACTCAGATTATCTCCAGACCTGAAAGCAGATAAAGGTTTTGAGAAACTGCGAGAGACTACGTAAATGAAAATCCAATAATGGAGAGCCAAGATCGAATGATCCAGATATATTTTTCTAAGTCAGTGACAATCAATCTCCATTTTATGTAAGATGAACTTACTAATCTTGGAAATAAATAGGTAATTGTGGAATGAGAGTACAGAAACTGCCTTACAATAAAGAAATTAAAATTAGTATTTCTGTATCAAGACTGCAAGTGATATCTGTCCAAGAACTCTCAAAACTGTGTAAACAAAAACTTGAGCACATCTCTAAGGTGTCTGAATAATTTTATCATATCAGTTAATTATTTATTATGTAATTGAGAACAGTGATAATTTATGGGAAAGGAAAAGTAAAAAAGTTCTGTGCAACTGCAAGCTAATTAATTTTGAATCAATATCATGACAGGCTCCATTAAAAAAATATATATATACACCAGTTGTATAAAATACATTCACAATTTATCAAAGTTACACTATGTTACCAAGCTTAATATGGATATGATAATTTACAAATTTTATTCAGAAATTACATTGGTGGTGAAATCACTGATGTGCTTAAGCCATGAAGGAAGCTAGGAATCAGAACAGGATCTGAGATCTGAGTAGGGAGGTGACCAGAGTAAAGGTAGTTAAACAGTGTCAGAAGAAATTCCAGAGCTACCAGCCCCTGCAGCCCTTTAATACCAAAATCCAAAGATTGAGTCAGACTTATTAGCTTTTCCCCAGAAACATGAAACATCAGTGCATGGCCTTCAGGACAGAGTCAGAAATGATCACACAAAATAATAAAGAGAACCTGCAGAAATACCTTGTGAACTCTGAGTAGAGGACTGTTAAGAGAAAGTGATATGGTACATCTTCCCTCCTGCCCTGTGTTTTGGCAAAATGGATTTGTATCCCCACATGCAAAATTTGCCAGTCAGGAATATATATATTTTTTTCTTTTTTTTCAATAAAACAAGTTTATTACAGAAAAACTTATTCTACCAGTGTGATACTAGCATGAAGATAGTCAAGGCAATGTTCATATATTGTAGCATTGTTTGTTCAATAAATGTACTGTATACCCCTTCAGTTTAAAAGATGGATGTCAGCTTTGGTCAGAGATTACTTTTTTAACCAAGAGAAATATTTCTAAACTGAAAGTTTCACCCCTTCTTGTCTGGAACTGCTGGTTAACAGTAGCATTACACTGACATCGAATTCAAATGACTCTCAAGATGCATTGCTGAAATATATTTAGTTAGTCATCACAATATTTTTATTCTTCAAAAAATGCCTCACTACTAAGTACTTATTAACAAAAGAATAATTTGGCAAGGATCTCTGAGCAAAACTGAAATTATTATTTTCAAAATATTAATTTGAACCTGAATTTATGAATCCCCTTTCTAAAAGTTCAACCTTATGTTCAAATCTCATTTAACCTCCAGTTTAGAAATAAACTCCTGGCCTCAGCAGGTGCTTTGTTCAGGTGCTGTTTTATGAAGATAGTAAAGGGAAAGGCAGCCACAGTATCTGCTTCTTGGTTCTCACTGGAGGGATTTAAAACATCAGAATTTCAACTAATAGAAATCTTGCATTGATTTAGGCATAGATTTTCAAATATAGAGAACTGTGTGCATGATTTAACATCATCCTGCCATTCCTGTCCTTGATATCCAAACATCAAAATTACATTCATCTATACCTGTTTTCCCTTTGTCCCACCAAATACTAGAGTCAAATAAGGAAATCTAAGTAGTAATTTATTGCAGAATGCTATGTTTGCATGCACATACAAACTGACTTGAAGAGCCTTGTCAATCAGACAAGTATGGATTTGGACATGATAACTAGTAAAATCAATCCCATCAAGGAATGAGTCCTATGTCTCCCTGAAAATAATGCTCCTGTTCAGTGGAAGCTGTGGTACTTAGAGTGAACAAGGAAAATGAATATGTTATAATGCAAAATTAAACACGCTTGATTTTTGGATGCCTGCCTGTGAAGATTTTAAGATATTCACACAGCCTTCCTGCTTACTACTGGTGTTAAGTTTCAGTTCAGAAAGGTTAAGAATAAACCACTGATATTGATAAAAAGCTTTCTCCTGAAGAGTTTTTTGGGGTTTGGGGTTTTTTTTGTTGTTGTTGTGTATTTGTTTGTTTTGTTTGTTTTTGTTGTTGTTGTTTTCCCCAGTGGAAAAATCTCAAGGGAAAAGAGGAGGAAGAAAGTGCTTGTTCAGGGGCTGAAAGTTGTATTGTAACTGAAATAGTCTCAGGCTACTAAGCTTGAAGTTTGCAGGAAAAACAGTATTCCTCTCTAGACTGCCAGACAATAATATACCTGATAAAAGGAATACAATATCAGTGCACCTAAGGCCTCCAAAAAGAATTTTGCCTATCTGTAATACTTTCTACAAGTCAATAAATGGGAACAATTCTCAGCATGAGCAGCATAGTTAAAGAAAAAATAAAATAAAAGGAAATAAAACTGAGCAACGGAAAGATTATACCGTGAAGGAATCAGAAGAGCAAATTTAGGCTGCACTTAGATGACAGGGATCATCAGTATTTCATTTTTAATTTACATAGCAAAAAATGCCACCCGTTCTAACAGCTACTACGGAACTGCATCAAATGCGAACATAAACAAAAGTGTAGTGTTTGCAGTAGGTTGAAATTTCCATTTCACATATCGTTATGAACTATTCTCTTACTCCATGCCTTCACTGTTTCTTGTGGTAAGATTCCCCCGCAGGGGGCCGCCCGCTATTACGAGATTTGCTACTTACCACAGGGTGGCGTGTCACCGAACAATTCAACTGAGCTAGAAACCTTTCCTACCTGCAAACTCAAAGAACGACTTTAAATTCTTGAATCAATTCACTAAAAAAATCCTTTTAACTTGTATTCCTCAGTTTCCTACTGTAAGACTAGCTACGTTGTATTTGGGAAACCACTGAAATTTTTCCATCTTTATTATTTTAAACACACACCTTCAAAAGAATTAATGACAGCTAACTGTCTAATATCTACTATTATTTTATAATGACATCAAGTAAACAAAATCTACTGGGGAGAGAAAATCAGACTGAATTAATTAATTAATTAATTAATTTCTGCAGAAGCAGAAAAGAGATTGCATTATTTTCTGTTTTTCATCCCTGCTTATGCAAACAAGAAGAAAATGTGGATTTTGTACATCTATCATGAGGGGTTTTCTTCCATCTGGACAATACCACTGACTTGTCACTCA
Source organism: Odontophorus gujanensis (assembly GCA_013399175.1). Lineage (NCBI taxonomy): Eukaryota > Metazoa > Chordata > Aves > Galliformes > Odontophoridae > Odontophorus > Odontophorus gujanensis. Next base: position 86,030 of record VXAB01008250.1, on the reverse strand, counting down.
TCACCTGGATTTTCACCTCAGTATGGTACAGCTGGAGATGCTAGAGTCATCCTACAGCATCCCCAATGCTCTAAAGTGCATCTATTTTCAGGGGCTTTCCACAGACAACCAGGCAGTTCTTGCTGCCACTGTATCTTTCTCCTGTGCTATCCTCTGCAAAAGTGAGTGAAAAAGTTTTAGCCTTTCCTTGCAGAAAACTTGTGAACTCATACTTTGTTACATTCTAACAAAAAGTATTGTAAACCGTATGGTGATTGTTAATCAAAACTAATTTGGAAGTGGATAAAATCAGGCCATGAACTACAGAAAAGAGGCAGAAACAATATTTCTGTGATGGAATATTCTTTACTTCTCTACATATTTTGTCATCAGTCTGAGGACTGTTAGAATTACTTTTCATGGTTCTTTAAAATGTCTCTTCTAGGAGTGAAGATTTAGTGTTAGAGAGTAGAGTACTTCACATTTTATCTTTTTCACAGATCATAAGTGCTGATTCTGAAGGAAAAAAAAAATACCTCAAAACTATTTCTGAGCTAGAGGCAAATGGCTATAAATGTTAACATGGGTCTTGCCCTTTAGATGTTAACCAAGTGACAGGAAAGATAAGGCCTGTCCTCTTAACTATGAAGATGACATTAGGTAAAGTAAGGGACATTGAAGGATAGTAGAATGGAAAAACTAAGTTCAAACATGGTTCTTGGTAATCAGCCAGTATTGACTATCTGCCCAGAATACTTTGTGGCTGAGTATCTCAGGGTCATGTCCTGTTATCACCCCCAGGGGTTGTATATTGAACCCCTGGAGCAGGGGCCTCAGTTTTGACCTTTGCTTGAGTCATACAAGGGTGCAGCAGCTCTTTACCGTGAATGTTTATTGTAGTTCACTCTTCTTTGCTGTAAAAAATATTTAAAACCTCCTGTCCTGCCTTCTCTCTCAAACCTTGTTCAGACACTGCCTAGTAATACTGAGGGAAATGTGTTAGCCCGTAGATAAGAGGTGAGTTTGCTTTTCAAATATTTTCAAACAACCTGCATGTGTAAAATGTCTGAACTGATACTTACAATGCCAGTGTTGGAGGGCTTGACACCTCAAGAGACCTCTGTTAAAAAGGACAGAGAAAAAAAGTAATTATAGATGGCTCGTTCAAGCGGAAACTCATCTTCATGCTTAATATTCATTCACTATTTGAGTTTTTGAAGGTCACTGGTGATTGGCATCACACCTTGCTGAAAGCAGACCCTCTGCAGGTGGCTGAACTCACATGAGGGAAAAATTTGCCTTCTGGAAGAACATGTGCATATAAAGTCTTGACCTGAAAAGTCTAAATAAATAAATAAATGGAACAACAACTGAGTGATGGAAGGATGAGAGGCAGTAAGGACAAATGAGAGCTAAAATTAACTATTTTTATTATTTTTTAAACAGCAACCTGGTCTAGTGGGGGATGTTGCTGCCTACAGCTGTAGGTTGGAACTGGATAATCTTAAAGGTCACTTCCAAGACAAACCATTCCATGAGCCTACGATTTATACAGCCATACTCCAAGCAACTCTTGCTTCTAGACCCCTCAAACAGCCTTGTTTTCAGAATAACAAATAAACTTGTTTATTTGATGGCATATAGATGCTTACTGCAGGAAAAAAAAATAGTAATAATAATAATTTCAAAATAATTATTGAGCCTCCTAATAACTTTCTCAGAAGTTCCAAATCCAAGTTGAAGCTGTCTCCTCTAATCATCATTTTCTGAAGGCAACAGCCTCTGAGAAGTCTCGGAAGCAAATCAGTTTTGGGTTTTTGCAAGTCTTCCCTACCATCCAGAGCCGCTCTTTTCACCTATTGCCGGGCGACTCGGGGTGGAGGCGCGGGAGGCAGCGGAGCGGTGCCCTGCCAACGGTTCGCCACCAGGTGGCGCTGCCTCAGACTCCCTCGGCGCTCCGGGCTGGACGGCCGCATTCGGTGCGGGAGGAGCTCAGGTCTGACTGTGCCTGCCGCTGCCTTTACCGCAGACCGGCTCACCAGCCCTTTCCTTTTCAAAACACCTGGTTTCTCAAGTGGTTTACGTTGTGTTTCCAACCCCGAAAAGCAAATGGGCTCCAGTAGCTGTTAAGTAAAATTGTGTTGCTGACTCACAAGCACTGTCTGCGAGAGAAGAGGGGAACTTTTATTGTCCACAGTCAGACGTAGGTGTTGCATTTTCACTTAAATATGTCACTACTGATAGTTTCCGAGAGGTGGATACATTTTCGATGGCATGTGTACAGACTAGTCTTTGACACATGGAGACTGAAACCAAGAAGTCAGGAAAAGGGTGAGATCATGACTGCATTTTTCTACAGCCTTCCTCTATCCATAGGTATGAGAGTCTGAAAGGATACCTGTGATACTACAAACTAGTCAGTGAGGTACTCCATTTCTTCTTGAACTTCAGTGAAAACTATGTAGACCAGAGAGTGTTTTGATATCTAGAGCAGTTTCAGAATGTTTGTCACTTTGTAAATCAAATGCTTGGATGCCGATTTATTTGCCAAGATTATATGTATTTTGAGTGACTCTCAAATAATTCGATGTTTAGAAATAATTATTTAATAATGAAAATGCTATTACTATCTATATCAAAAGAAAACTTTCCAAATGTCTAATCAACAGAGAGTCAACCTGTAGAATTTCCACTTCTCCATATCCCTGGCTGATGAGCTTATCTATTAGCATAGGCCTTGTTTCTGTAGGTTTCTTTGAGAAGCACAGGAGGTAAATTCCATTCAACACAGAAACAGAATTTAAATTCCTAAATCCATTCTAGTGTTACAATTTCAGCTGGTATGTTCCTCAGCTGTACCTAGATATGAGTGCTTTCTGACATTTCCTTGCTAGATTTAACCTAAGAGAGAGATCAGTTCAGGGAAAGTTTGGTTCCATGGAATAGGAGATTCTGAACAACTGCACTTCACAAAGATAGGAAAAGTAAGCTCAAGAATTGCTTTGGCAGATATATGAAATGACTGACTATATTTAGGACTTGACAGACATGCTGCTCAGAGTCATCTGGTAAAGTTAAGATCAGCAACAGTAAAAATCAAGTGATTGCAATTAACCTTAGCCTAAAATCAAAACTGAACCTGAACTTGAGGTTGAGTCACCTGGCCTGGCTGAAATCTGACTCTTACCCTGTGGCAGGCAGACTAATTAAACCAGGAAATTCCAAGGGAGGTGACTAGAGCTACAGTTTGTGCTAGGCAACTGGTACTATTATGGGCTATTAAAACATACCTGAGTATGGGCCTGAGCCAGACTTTGAATTAAACAATCAAAGCCAGAAGGACAGAATCAACTGGAGTTACAGTTGATGTTTTAAATTTAGGCTTTGCAGGGACTGCCCAGACAAATTTAATGCTTACAGTCATTTAGGTTAACAACATAATTGCATATCTAGTACATGTAGGCACCAGCAGCTAAGGATAATCCATGGGGATGATACCATGGGTCATGCATATGTAATTACAGATTATTGTTGATAGGTTATATCTACCATGATCAAGAACTTGTGCAGGGTTGCACGTGGACGGTGATAGGTGACTTCAAGAAATGAAGCCAACTTACCTGAGCTTTACATCTGTCTGAATGGCTCTGTGTCTGGGTGGAGATTACTGACAACTGCCATCCCTCAAGTATCAGTACTGGGACAGATGCTGTTCAATATTTTCATCAGTTACATCAACAGTGGGATTGAGTGCACCCTCAACAAATTTGCAGATTACACCAAGATGTGGGGTGCAGTCAACACATCTAAGGGACAGAATGCCAACCAGAGGGACCTAGACAGACTTGAGAAATGGGGTCAGGGACCATTATGAGGTTCAAAAATGTCACGTGAAAAGTCTTGCTCCTGGGTCACAACAACCCTTACTATCAGTACAAGCTGGAGGATGAAAGGATTGGACACTCAGCCCCGTCAAAAAGAACTTGAGAGTGCTGGTGGATTGCAAGCTGGATATGAGCCAGCAATGTGCCCTTGCAGCCCAGAAATCCAAGCATATCCTGGGCTGCATCGAAAGAAGCATGGCCAACAGATCAAGGGTGGTGATCCCACCCCTCCTCTCTGTGCTGATGAGGCCACACCTGGAGTACTGTGTCCAAATGTGAAGTCCTCCAGACAGGGCAGACAGACCTGTTGAAGAGTGTCCAGAGGAGGGCCACAAAAAAGATTCAAGGGATGGAACACTTCTCCTGTGAGAACAGGCTGTGAGAGCTGAGACTCTTCAACCTGGAGCAGAGAAGGCTCCACACAAAGCTGGTAGCAGTCTTTCAGTACCTAAAGGGAGGTTATAAGAAAGAAAGGGAAAAACTCTTTAGCAAGGTCTTCTGTGACAGGAAAAGGAGAGATGATTTCACACTAAAAGAAGGGAGATTTAAACTGTATATAAGGAAAAAGTTCTTTACAATAAGAGTGGTGAAACATTTGAACAGATTACCCAGAAATGTAGATGCTACAACCCTGGAGACATTCAAGGTCAGACTTGACCAGGCTCTGAGCATTTGATCTGTTTGTAGATATTCCTGTTGATGGCATGGGAGCTAGGCTGAAGCACCACACCTTTGAAGTAAGATGGAGGGAGTAGGACTTGTTTAGCTTGGAGAAAAGAAGGCTCAGAAAGACCTCATTGAGGCCTTCCAGTAATCCATTCTATGATTCTGTGACTAGATGACCTTTAAAGATCCCTTCAAGCTCAAATGATTTTACGAGTTTACTCAGACTTGAGTAAAGGCATAAGGTAAATTTCTAGGGAGTAGATTAATTAAAGCAGTAATAGTACGGAGATTAACATTAATGCTGGCAGGTCAGAAGTAAGAATTACTTTTTAAAGAGAAGAGGTTTCAGGAATAGTTCTATGTCTAGTGATGGTACCTGTGAAGACTAGGTGGCCAAGGTCATAAAGAAGCATTTAAATATAAGTCACTGTGATCTTTACTGGGTTTGATGTGTATGTGACAAAATGAATGCCTTTAAGGAGAAGGTGAGTACTGTAATGTCTGAAACAGGTTTCCTGGTCTGAACTGGGGCTGTCTAGTGAAATAGATGACATTAGGTCAGATCATTATAAAAGAAAATAAACATAGTGATAAAATCCATAGGTACTATTAAGAGTTACGGGTTTATCACACTATTAAAACTTAGACCAGTAAGAAATCATATGCTGATCTGACAGGTGGAATATGAGTCAGCAGATCTTGATTTAGCAGATGGAAAAATAAAATAAATAAATAAATAAAAAACACAAGTTAAATCAACATCATGAGTGTGTTTGATCTCAGAGCAAATGAAACTGTTAGGCTTCAAAATGTCAAGTGAGTGGCTATAGGTTGTTTATCACTAACTAATAGGGATAAGGTACAGTCAGGGAATGAGGTCGAGACCAGGAGACAACATCAAGTTGATGAGTCCATTGGGTCAGATCTACAGATAATTGTGGTTGAACTTGCTGATTGGATGGTGACATAGAGCCACAGTGCTGAAGCTGAATTGAGGCTGGAGGTTTGCTTCGTATTTACTACAATCAGAGGAGACCTTCATTTCAGATCAAATCAAAGTATTTATTTGACAATAAAGGATATTTTGGCTGAGCAGAGTGGACAGTGGTGCATGGTGGTGCTTGTTTGTTTGTACTCACAAGTGTATAATTTGAAAAACATCAGCTGAAAATTGTGTGTAATCAAATCAGGAATGTATTACAGTTTGAGTATGCTTTACCTATCTAGGCAGGAAATAATTCAGCCTAGGAATTTTTTTACCCTTGATCCCTGGCCATACATGTTAGTGAAGTTCCTCTTAAAAGCTGACAACAGGAAAACTATTCCTTTCCTTCCAGCACTTAAAATAATTGTTTTGGGGGAGGATGGGGAGTCATTCATGCCAACAACTAAATGGATTTACTTTATTTCGTTCCTCCCAAAGATATCCAAGCTGTCTGTAATAAAGGAATTTTCTGTACCTGGCAGCTGTGAAAATGCTGTTCATTTTCAACAATAAATAGAATCAGCCTTCAGCACCACATTCGTAGACATCTATCTTGTGTTTTCTATCACTGTAAATCTAAGCAGAGCTCGTAGTGTTTTTGCAAAGTCTGGAGGCTGTCTGCATAGCCACTCCTTCAGTGAATTAAACATCTGCCTAGTTTATCTAATAAGCAAAGACTAGCTGACATCAAGTGGTGTACAAAGGAGAAAAGGGAAGAGGACACACAAGAACCATCTTTAATAAATAATGTCAAAAGTGAAACTTTCAGCAGCAAGATAAAGTAGGACAGTGTTCATGATCCTTTTTACATGCGCTTCCTGACCTCCCCTGTTCTTCTATTGCCTGGTTAGGGAGGGTGGGAAGCACTGTACTTTGAATAATGAATGTGATATCTTTGCTAGTAGAGTCCAGAAGGTCTGTGCCAAGTCTGGGTTTGGACTGCTATCCTCTCCTCAAGAGACTTCACTTCTTTACAAAACTCAGAATCAGTAGCAGAGCTAGTAATGTGCTCTCAACAAGAATACTGCTTTCTTAGCTCAGGAAATAATGCTTCTGTTATCATATTTGTCTTAGTGGTAATCTGAAATGTTTAATGTACCTTATGAAATCCTTCAATTCCAATGGACTATTTAGCTTACTGACCAAAATGAATATATTTAATTCCAGAAGTGAACTAGTATTTTATCAGAAATTCAGAAGATCTAATAAACAAATAGACAGGTAGATAGATAGATCGATAGATAGATAGACAGATAGATAGATAGATAAAGTGAATACAATTTATTGGAAATAAAACAGCTTTATTTATTTAAAGGGTAGAAATCTGTCATACTTGAATTTACGTACTTGAAGATAGACTAATGCACTCCTTTAGAAACTGTACAAATTCTGATACTGTAAGAAGCATTTTGTACCCATTAATCTTTCCTCCTCCACTCACCCTCTCAGCCCTCCCAGAGAGAGTGGACACTGGCTTTTGTGAAAATTTGACCTGCAGAGTAGTTTCTTGCTGATAGTCAAGAATACACTAATACTCTTTTTTAGTGAAACTAAACATGGAGGATAACACACTCAGTGTTTTCAGACATCATCTTATCATCTAGGAGCCATAGCCCTGCAAGAGCATTCCAAGACTTTGAGGACAGAAAAGTAACAAAGGAAGTAGTTTTGCAAATGGTCAGTATTTCCTTGAGGCAGAGGGAGAAGGGAAGAACATCAAAGAGACAATTGCTAAATTATGGTATCACGCAGATTTTGCATGGATGGTGCATGAGAGGAAACGGTTTTAGATGTGTTTAGACAGTGTCATTGGGTGTCAAAATGCCAAGCTGTACTCTTAATGTTTCCGTTCATTGGGACTTAGATATCGATAATGAATTTACACAAAAGGAACTGATGGGTACCCTATCTTGAGACTGAGTTGATGGAATCTGGCAATAATATGTCTTAGCTACTCATGAGACGGTATATGTTCTGATGATGAAGTTGTGTCTACTATAGCTATCATTCTTTTTTTTCTTTTTTTCTTTTTTTTCAGTCATTTCTTTTTCCTTGCCCAACTCCTCCTGTTCCTGCTGTTCCTGCTGTTAGGAGTTACCTTTTATGGTGATAAATACATAATTATGGAGCAAGAACAACCCTATCTTTGACTTCTTAACACAATTAATGTGTGGAATACCTTTCACATACATTGCAGGAACAATAAAAACAGGAATTTGTTCACTGCGCTTTCACTGAAACCAAAAACACACCCTCAAATGATTCAGTTTCATGTCATACTAAAATTTCAGGCTCCTTAATGTCTTAATGGTGCAAGAAAGTAGTAAAACATTATAATTGTAGTAATAAAGCCACAAAGTATTCTCTGTCCAGACAAGATGAAGCAAAATGAATTTGGATGGTTTTGCAAGTCAGCTGTTCCTTATGAATCAGTCTAATAACTAAAGTCTTGTATTACTCTCTGTTTATTAGTTGGATTGGCACGAACTATGTATTATTACTGTTGCTGTTCTTGGCATTAATAATCTTGCATCCCTTGTTTTCTCCTTTCATCTCTCAGTTCAGACATGATTTAAATATTTTGCTATCACTTTCCAAATAAAGACATCTCACTTCAATGTAATATGCAAAGATGTTTCCACTCAGGTCTTTCAGGTAGAAAAGAGATTGTAGTTTCTATTTTGTACCCAGTTTATCAGATCTAACTGATCTCTGCTTGAACCTAACTGTAGTTAGCTACTTTGGTACTTTTCTTGAGTATAAGAATGACTGTCCTCTGAGGAATAGTTCAGTGAGCATACAAGCTTCTTTTAGCAATTCTGGAAGCTCTGAGTAGCTTCACGTTAACTGCAGTTAAGTCCTGACAAAAATGATAGCCCTTTCTTAAAACACAACCTTTCTTCTGTAACTCCATTGAACTTGGGCAAATACCTGTAGATTAATATGCAAATATAAGATTGTAAAAAGAAAAAAAAATTGTTTACTTTTGAGAAAAAGGATTGGGCCAACTTCTTAGTAGTCCACTGTATCATAGAGGCATACCTTTTGTTATTTTGTTGTAACACTTTGCAGGGTCAAACCATGACTCCTAAATCCATGAATCCATAGCAATGGCTTCAGGTAGAGAACTTGTGCTGCTGTAATATGATGGAGGGGTGAGGGGTCGAGTGTGTACAAGTTGTTTATCCTTGTCAGTGTTGTGATGATTTTGATTTTGGTGTGGAGAATTCTTTAATTTGTTTGTTTATGTAAATAAAGTTTGTGAAGATTGTGATGAACACATAGCAGCATGGTTTTTGTTTCTGTAAATTCATTACAAACTCTAACTGTTTCTCACAGTAGTAAAACAACAAGTTCACCAGACATTTGACAATGCTGGCACCCTTTAAAGGGGAAGCAAGCTGCAGGGGATAATACAGTGGGTTTGCCAGGGAGCATTGGTCATAGTATTGATGTGCCCTCTTGGCCTTCTGAGCGTTTTCCACCTGCAACAGCCTCAGGCAACTTTGCTGTAGCCTGACATCTAGTAAAAGGGTAGATTTTTCCTGGCAACTAATGAAATAAGTCTACCTTTTTTTTTTTTTTCCTCTTTTTTGACAAGGTAGAGATAGAAATGAAAACTCAATCAAGAGTTATAAAACACAATCTAACACTTCATCTTCAGAAGAAAATAAAGGAAAGAGTGGGGAGGAATTGAGCAGGGACAAGCACGTTTTATGTTTAGATAGACAAATGCATTAATTTTTCCCACTGGAAACTATTGATTCTCTTCTAGCCCCTTTCTTCTTGCACCTCCTTGCCTTCCAGTTTAACATGTATAATATAATGCCATATCTTGTAAATCTAACTGCTGTTGAGAGCAGTAACTCACCTGTGCTTTCTGGCTTTCTCCACTCTGAGCTCATAAAACTACCAGTGATTTATGCTTCCTCATACAATTCCTCATTTAAAGTACTCCCCCAGAGAGCAGGGCAAGAGAAGCTTATTCTGTCTCCTTGCCCTGCATATGCCCATTGAGAAGGCATATGCAGCATTACGTTGGTCACTGACTAATGGTACAGATCTAGATACTTGCTTTTAGCAATTATAATGAGGAGTCAGGTGCAAGATCTGAAAGCAGGAAACTACTCTCTCCTTCCTTTTTTTTACTGAGCCTATCATGGTGAACTTCAGGAAGTAAGGAAATTAAAAATGTGTTATATGCTGCAAAAAGAATAACAACAGCAGTTATCATAACCATAATCATAAATCAGATGTGGATTAAGGAATGAGAGACTGGGTGAAATGGAAAAGAAAAGTAAAAGACGATGGAAAAAAGAGGTATCAGATGAAAAGTGAAGGAGATTCAGAACACAACAAAAGAACAGAGATTAAACAAAAAGAAAAGACAAGATGTAAAACAAAGGGCACCTTGACCTTATATAATGGTTCTTATTGTTTGGGATATATAAGGGGGAACTCAGAAGCTGTCTCATCTCTAACTGGAAAAAGAGAAATAGTTATTGTTAGATTTGTACTGAGACTTGATTGGCAAAAGGGAAATCAGACATTCAGCAGTGAGTTCAGTTCTAACAGGGCAAAAAGGGTAAAATTGAAATAAGAAAGCTGAGGATAGGAGCTAAAAGGTGTTGGTGAGAGAAATAAGGTTAAGTCAAGAAGTAATTGAATGGGAAAAGGTCATATGTGAGTGAAAATAAAGCCTGTAATCACAAAATTAAAGAAAATATGAGAGAGCAAGACAATTTGATTTGACCTATGCAGATTTATATATATTCTTGCAACACTTTCCAAACTTCAGAGTACTTGATTTCTGGAACTGCTATTGAAGTGGATACGTCCGCTGGAGGAAGAAGTTAGATGTTATCAAAAAGTAGGGAAGAAGGGCAAAATCATAAGTGGAAACTGAAGTTGTTTAGTGAAGGCTCTTCACTTGTAGTTGTCATAGCAGAAAATGTTTATTTTTTCCAATACTTGAAGTAAGATGTCAAGTCACTAAGCTCAGTAATATACAGGGGCTGATCTAAAAGTATTGCCTCCAATTTTACTATGTTGGCCTATGGTATCAGGGGCAGATGTTGGTGGTGGAATGGTAGTAGAGGCTGAGCCTTTCCACCAATATTCCATTACATTTTGTTGTGACAGATGGCAGCAGAGGGGCAGTCTGACAAAATGGCATCTGACATGGAAGACTGTATGTAGCAAAGGTGTTGAATTGAAAAAATTGCACCCATTCACATTCAGTGGTGCCTTCTAAATGTTTATAGAGGCCGAACAGTGGATATGAGCATAGCAATGAAGTGGGTGATGCGTTTCATCAGTGACAACAGCAATGTGAAAGGCAAGCTACACTCTAGATGGCAATGCAGATTTTAATGAGAATCCAGGCTCATCTTTAGCACTGGCAAAAATGCATAGCTAATGGTGGTGACAATGTTGAAAAGCTGCTTCGTAGCAGAGAATTTGCACTATCAAATAATGTTATTGCATTCTTTTTATCAGTTGTAATTTTCATGGAAATAAATAGGAGGGATCACTTGCAGAGCAACAAACGTAGTACAAATGATTTGAATATTTTCATTCTAAAACATGAAGACATCAAGCACTACATGAATCTACTATTTTGTCATGTATGGTTGTCTTTGAGATGGTGAGCAAGAGGACCCTGAAGGATTCATTTACATGAGCATGTTTGTTCTATAGTATACTTTCCCAGTCTTTCTACAGTGAAATATTTCCCACATTCACAACAGGACCAGAAGCGGTTGCAATAGATGTAGTAATGTAGAAAGCTGATAATACAGAAATGGAGGTTGAAGCAAAACAATGATTTACAGAGATGTAAAAGAATAGGACTCCATGTGGCTGAAACTCAACTATGTAGGGCTGCAAACAGAAAGCAAGGTTGCTGAAACTCCTCCAACAAGAAGAAAAATACAGAGAGTGGTAGAAGGGAAATGTGTTCCCAAATGTTCAGGGCAGTTTTTTCCAACTGTTTTCTGTTTTGTTTGCTTTGCTTTTAGAGTAAGCAATATGCAAAAGTGTACAGTATCTAATACTATCCTACTGAGTATTGAACATCACCTCTGCATACTGCTATGAAAATTTCTGAGAAACACACAGGATCTTTCTGCTTTATTATAGCATGCTAGAAGGACAGGAAGTTGTTCTACTCTCATAAAACTTAAACAAAAGCTGTTGCCTTTGGCAAAGTTTTTTTTGGCTCTTGTGTGAAATACATGGAATGCTTTCATTAGAATCTGTAGGAATTACGTAAGTAAAGACCCTGGACTTCTAGGCCACAAAGAGGTGGGTGAGTTTTCAGTACCACTGAAAGTTCTTCACTTTGTAGAAAAAAAAAAAAAAAAAAAAAATTGTTTATTTATTTTTTTCTTTGTTTATTNNTTGTTTATTTATTTGTTTCTTTGTTTATTTTTGAAGCAAACCACCTGAAATCAAACTAAGGGTTACCTCTTACAATAACAACACTCTTAATTGTTCTGCATCTAGACAAGCAAGAACTACCATAACTAGAATCAGTTTCCTAATTGAGGCCACCCATTTAATTCATTCTACAGACAGAAATGTGGTACCAACAGCCCTCAAGTGGTTCTCCCAGTGTTCAGAAGGCCTGAGAACTGAACTAAGGTCTTCTGAATGTCAGTATTTTTAGGCTATCTGTGCCATGCTGATGCACCTAGCTTGTTCTCTTCATTGTTCTTTCTTCTCCAGGACCAAAGACATCTTCAAGTAACATTTTTACTTCAGTATGTCAGAAACTAAAAATTGTCCTCTCAGGTTTTCTTTACTGTGTCAGATATGTGGACACCAGATGCTGTTTTCTTAATTCACTGTACAGGCCAGAATTTTATCAGAATAAAGCAACTGGTGCTTATGTGCATGTAAACTTACTCAGCAGTAAAAATGAAAATGTCTCCAAAGGTCCAAACTGGCATTGTTTGAAAATTGCATTGGAATAAAACAGTAACATTCTGTTTCACAGAAAAGGCTGTCCTCAAACTTGTCCTTTGCATTATGATGAATTTGTGATATTAAGAAGAAAGACAATTGAAGAATTTTGAAATTCCTCTAGGCAATTTTCATGTTTCTTCCTGTGACATGTCAAAACAATAAAGGATGAGCATGATTCACAGGATGCTGCTATTCTGCTGCTTCCTTATTTGTCTGATCAAACTGCTCTCTGCTGTAGATATAATGTAATCCAACACTTGAATCTGATATGAGGATTTGAGCTCTGGGGGAAAGAGGATCCTTTTTCATTTTCCAGGAAAAAAAAAAAAAAAGCCTTCAATCTGGACTGTAACATTGGTTAGAGTTCTCTTATTCATTTTGTTTGTAAAACTGATCTGAAGTATTATTTTCACAGCACCTAATGGAGTTCTATTTATGCACTGGGAATATAGATCACTGGAGTAGATTTTCAGTCAGTGACTTTATTAGGCTTGTTTTGCAAAGGAGTCTTAAAAGCACTGTCAGTAGGTTTAAAGCTATCATAACATGATGTACAATTTGGCAGGAAAACATTATTTTTGTAATTAGGGAAAAGTAAAAAAAAATAAACCACTGGACTTAGAGGTAGTTGTGATGCTTGCATGTTCTTGGGTGTTGCCCACAATTCTACTGTCTTTAGTATTGTTTGAAGCCTTATGTACTCAAGGGTAGTAACATCTGATATATATATGCCTACCATAACCCCTATGGCATTTATATTAAGCGTAACCAAAGATTAAGTACACTTTCTATATAGATAGGTAGATAGATGATAGATAGATAGATAGATAGATAGATAGATAGATAGATAGATAGATAGATAGATAGATTTTTCTTTTTTAATTACAGACTGAAATGTATGAGGGCTGCTCTGAAAGTAATGCCTCTTATTTTATTATGTTGGCCCATCACATCAAAGGCAGATGTTGGTGGTATGGCAATAGAGGTTGAACCTTCACAACAGCATTTCATTACATGTTGTCGCCATGTGACAAACGGTAGTAGAGGGGCAGTCTGACAAATGGCATCAGATGAAAAAAGTGCATATGAAGCACAGGGATGTAACAGTTCCTTCAGGCAGGAAAAAAATGGCAACCACTGATATTCATCAGCACTTGCTGGATGTCTCTGGAGACCAAACAGTGGATGTGAGCACACTGAGTCTGTGGTGTTGCATTTCAGCAGTGGTGACAGTGATGGTGGGTCAATTCCACCGGTGCAGATTTTTACAACCAAGGCATGCAGGCTCTTGTTCATTGCTGGTGAAAATGCATAGCAAATGGTGGTGCCTATGTTGAAAAATACTGTTTTGAGGTGGAGAATTTTCTCTATCAAATATAGAAAATGTGCTCTTAGTATCTGTTGTCATTTCTATTGAAATAAATATGTGTCATTACTTTCAGAGCAACATACATATAACTAGTATCCACAATCCCTACTCAGTGACTGTGAGATGAAATAATATATGTACATGTACAAAGCAGTAAAGAAAGAATAACAAAGCATTAGATATTCTTGTATGTTCTTTATATGCAGTAATAAATGTCTCTGAAGTCAGCAAGATGTATGAGTACAAGTTTCGGTGAACAAATTTAAAAACTGGACCTTCTCTGCCTTCAGTTCTGATTTATTTGGCTTCTTTTAAAAGCAAGTGAAACAGCAAGTTGAGTGGTATCACCTCGTCACTTTAAACAAAGCCAACAAAATATTAAACTGTGTTCTTAAATGTTTATTTTTGGTCTCTTTTTCTAGTCCATGGCGAGGAGCTCAGGAAAGGGGAGTGATCACTTTTAGAATGCATCACTGAGACACTGTGTGAAAACTGACCAAAATGAAATGCCCCGCTCCATTCTCCACACCTGTGACAATGTTCATCTATTCAGAGGGCTTTGGACATAGACAAATGAATTGCAGCAGTATGCCTGCTGCTGCTGAGATAGTATTTCTTAGTGCAGAATGCCCATGATAGCCATTGAGGACTTTCAAAGTTCTATTTCTTAAAAGCGGGTATAGTCTTAAATCTGGGGAAAGCCTGTTTTGAAGTGCACTACCCAAGTACTTCCTGTTGCATTTTCCCAGAAGAAAGTAATAACATTGGTATGACCTGAACTTTTCCTGCTCTGTAAGCAAGAACCAGGCTTAGTTAGTGTATTTAAATAATACAGTCACCTTAGTGGTTATTGTTAGGCTTCTGCTGTTAGTTCACCTGGCCTTATTCATCTGCAGTGTTTCTTCAGTTTTCAAATACCTTCATTTCTCCTAATGGACCTAATTGAGAAATTCAGCATTATCCTGCCACAGTAGGAGTCACACAACGTGACACCAAAGCATAACCAATGAACATCCAGCTAAAATCACCTCACCCTCCTTTGGGTGTTGGTTTGAATAAACAAATAATGATTGCTTCCTAGAAGCTTCTGACAAAGAATATCGTCATTAGTGAGGTAACTACTTAAAAGCAGGTAAGGCAAGACTCCAGTCTACCACACCCTGTGTTCTCATGTACCTGGAACTCCTTTAAATATCCTGCAACCTTTGAAGAGAATACAAAGGCCCCACTTCAGTAGCTCTGAACTTCAAGGGACGGTCCACTAACAAAAATTACTTATGTAAAGCTTATTTTCTTCACAGGGAATGTAAGATTCGTTCAGAACCTAGATTATTAAAAACTCATCCGTTATGGTTTATTCATCAGGATTCCCAGCTCTTTGGCATGAGCAATTCAAAAAACACTTTCTCCTCATTATACACAGCACTGTCTTTTTCTAACACTTTTACATTATTACTGAGAATCATTTATTTGTTTAAAAAAATCAATTTTGTTACACCATGAAAAATAACCACCAAAAACTTACTGACCTCAAAAATTGATTTGGTGTAACCTCAGGTTAAATATCAACCACACATTTTGCTGTACCGTAGGAACTTGTCTGATATAATCAACAGAATAAGGAAGCAGAAAACCCAAATGGACCCTAGATACTTGTTGATCACTTTTCAAGATATTCTTCCTGTATAACTTTCAATAAGTTCTAAAACTGTGCTGGCAACATTCAAGCACTGGTTCAGTATGGCTAAGCATTTCATGTGGCCCAAGGTCCAGATCCATCTGACTGCCCATCCAGCTAAGTGGAAACCATCGAGCAGGCTTTGGATTGAGCTAACATTTACAGCACTGCTAGGTCAAATTCATCTTGGATAGCACTCTAGCTGAGGGAGGGCCTGACTATGCATGCCCTTTTTGCATATGGCTTCAACAAAATTCCGGCACTGCAGGATCATATTCCAACTACTTTTCAGCCAGAGAGACATCTTAAATACTTTGTTTACTACAAATTAAAAATAAATGTGTTATAAATATATGTTGTTATTAAAATTGATGACGTAACTAACCTGATACTGCTCTTCCCTTATGTATTACACACCTGTAAATGAATATGCATTTGTTTTTCTGTTCCTTTTTCACTTTGTGTTTTACATTCCTTGATAAGCATTATCCTTTGTAGAAAGGAAAAGTAAGCATAAACTGAAAAACTTCCTCATCACAATGTCTGTTTCTTCCTTGTTCAATGACCTTTGCCCATACATCTCCTGTGTGATCAAACTCAGCAGTCATCTAAGAGCTAAATGCAAAGGATGATCACAAAAATAAGAATCTTACATTACAGGCTGAAAAGCAGTGACCTAGCCAACCATGAACCCAAAGTCCATAAAGTCAAGTTGACAATGTGATATTTGGAAAATGCAGGTGTGACGTGATGGCATTAGGGTTGTGCTTACAATATTTTCAACCTTCTAGACAAACACAGTATCATGTTTCAGATCTCACGGACTTAAGATGTCAATAAAAGGTATAGAGTAGAATTCACTTAGTACCACTGCTTTATTTTCAAAGCATTTAACAGAACATCCACTCTGCAACTTCTTATTTTAGGAAATGTAAAATCGCAGTTTGACTTAAGGGAAATCTGAAGTAGTGCTCAGTACGGAAATGTGGAGAAACTTTTATTCCTTGGCTTTTATATACAGTAAGAGAAGCAGAAGAAATGCTTTGACATTTGAGTGCCTAATCATCAGGAGATTGGATAGCTTCATTTCCAGTATACACAAATACTCGCTCGTTTGAAAGAGTGAACTATCAAGACTTCTGGATACAGAAGTAACATGGTAGGAGGAGCTAGAGGAGCTAAAAGCACTGAAAGTGCTAGAAAAGATTGCTCCACATGGCCTTGTTTAAAGAGCAAAGGATTCAAAACAGTGCCATATCTCACTTGAAGAGTGGGAAGCACAGCACAGAAGAGAACAATAGCATTAAAATGAAGATAGTGGATCTATCCCATGGGATGAAAATGCCATTTAGAGATTGTTTTTGTTTACGTAAAGAAAAGTCTATGTATTTCCTTGAAAAATTCATTTGTCTACCAATCTATCTGATAACCCCGAGGACCTGAGAAGGTGGGTTTAACATATGCACCAAGTTTTATCTTTGTGATTTGTTTTGATTTGCAAGTAAAGCCATCAATTTGCATACTGCTATACTAATGCAAAGGGGTAAGAATCAAACCATAACACAGGAATGCATAAATTCACAGATGTGTAAGTTACATCGCATACTTTACTTTCTGCATGTTGCTCATCTGGTTATAGCAACACTTCTTAAAAATTTACATGGGCTGTATGGATTGTTTCTTCTCATATCGTCATTTTCATTTTAAAAGGAAAGTTCAAATATATTTGAACCATACCTATTTTATTATGAGCTTCTCACATAACAAAGTCTCCTTTTATAGTTCAGTACTGTGGCAACAGCAACACAAACTTTCATTTAACAAGATGATCATAGTTCACACAGGAAGAACTTCAGCATAATCCTTGTTGATTTACAAAACATACTCTAATCGAATTAGAGTATATATCTAAACTGTTCTCCAAATAGAAATTAAAACAGAACTTTAGAACACATATTATGGCTAGGGGGAAGGTGTAAGGACGATTCTGATTTCGTGTGCATAGAGGTTTTGGGCGTTCTTTTCTGACGGGAATATTTTTGCTGTTTTCTGTCATCTGAACTTAGCAGTTCCAGAAAACATAAGGGACATAAATGTCTTTGTTTACAACTTAATTAAAGGATTTTCAGATGGTGTTATTATACTGACTATAAGGGTCCTGGCCTTAAATCAATGCACCTACGAAATTCTCATTCATGCAGGCAGGGTTTTTACTTGTCTGTACCAAACCTTTCCAAAGTCCTCTGATCAGTAACTCTTAGAGTACTGATTAAACTGTTGGTCAAGGAATATCTAGTTTGTTGTAACAATATTTTGTTTCCACAATTCCACCACAGCACTTTTTGTGGTGCTAGTTGCCAGAAGGGACCTGATCAGTGGATGGCCTCGCACTCAACACCATGACATGTAAGAAATAGCCCCATGGATGGGACTGGTTACATGGCACAATTTGTGTGTAAAATGTTTTTTAGTGCCACAGTGGGGTTACAGAGAAACACATTATGCTAAGGAATGACACAACACTTCTAACACTGCTATCAGCATGGCTAGCATGGAAGCTGTTTTCAGATTTACAGTCACCTGTGCAGTTAACACTCCCTGCTTTTTAAAGGGAAAAGGGTAGAGAAAATAATAATAGTGTGCTGAAATAAGGGGGAAATCAGCCTGTCTGCCATGAAACCTGCTCAAGAATTGGGAACCACATTCACTCTGTACATACACTCCTAGCCCTTTAAGAAAGTGATCTAAGGTCACAGAGCTCTGCAAGCTTTGTTTACTTTTATTCCTTTTAAAAATATTTATTGTCGGTTGTTTTTTTTTAAATCCTTTTTGTTTCCATTCTTTCCTTGTTGTTTTTTGTTTGTTTTTTCTTTACTTTGCTTTTTCCTTTTCTTTTTCCTCTTTCCTTTTCCCCTATTTTAAATTAATTTTTATTTATGTTCTTCTTTCTTCTTCTTGCTTTCCTCTTTCTTTTGCTTTTTTTCCTTTTTCCTTTTCTTCTCTCATTTCACTTCACTTTTCCTTGCCATACCTGACCAAGCTCCCCTTGCCTCCCACCCTCGCTCACCCGGAGCAGCACGCAGTGGGTCAGCGCAGCCGGGATCCGCCAGCCAGGTTGCCCCTTTGGCCGTGCGGGGGCGCCGCGCCGCAGCCGCGCATCTTCTCCAGGCATTACGGTAGGAGGGCCGGGGCGCGCCTCTTCCACCTGCCAGCGGGCTTTAAAGTTGCAGCCGGCCGGGACGCGCGATGACNCCGGAGCGGCTGCGCGGCGCCGCGGGCCCTGACGCCGGCGTGGCCCGGTGCGACCGAGGAGGTGGCTGAGCCCCAGGGAGAGAGGTTCTCCGGGCTTCTTGGCCAGTGACAGTTATCTGGTGGGTGGGCCGCTGCTGCCTGTCCTTGCTAGTTAAAAGCCCTGAGTGTCGGTGTATCAATAAACAGAATAACACCTTCATCTCTTTCTGTTCTAAATGTATTCCCCGCATGAGCACCTGTTTCCTGGTGACGTATCTGAAGTCACCAGGATTGGAGCTGGAAACGCAGCGCAGTGTTCAGCAATTCCAGTTCTGGACAGTGGTTTTCAGAAGTTTATTTATCTCCAGGCAGTAATCCTTCGTCAGATGCCTATTTATAACATGCCCAAGAAATTTATTTGTGACTACTTAATTCAGAACTTCTCCTGTACTTACTCGTGCCTTAAATCAGAAGCTTACCTACCTCATAAGAAGAAAATATTCAGTGGTGCCATTAAATTGCCCTGTTAAGGCAAAACAAAAAGAACCATTGCAAGCAAATGAGCAAGTCAACAAATACTGAGCTCTTAGTAGGTACAATTCTGACAATGCAGTGTTCTTCACACGTCTGAGGCTACTCTGCTTCAGGTCTTTTGTAAGGTATAATCATTACGTGAGCAGAGCACAAAAACTTTTTTTAGGTAGCAGTTATTCCTATGTTTCTTGCTATGTAGCTTACTTGATCAAATTCAATAATATTTCCTTGCTGCATGAAGATTTTGCTGACAACTTATTGAGGTGACTTGAAGCAAGCACTGTATGTGTAAGCACAATGTTGGTGGCTAGGTAGGAAGGAGAGTTCTCAAAAAATACCTTTCTAGGAGGAAAGGAAAATGGAGAGTGGATATTCCAGGCATTAATAGCCAAGGTTATGATCTCAATCTTCAGGAGTCAATCTTATCAATACTTAGTGTTTTATGGCTTCATAGGCTTTAAGAAATGCTCACAAACTACAGCTATCAATGCATTTTAGTGCAACAATTGCTTTAAATTTGTTGATAACGTGGTTCAAAAGTTATCAGCATCCTTCATGTCAATTATGAAAATTTTAAACTTGCATCAGGGTTGTAGAGTGACCTGTAGTGTAAAGCTCTTAGAGGAGTTGAGCTGCAAAGGAAACAAGTAAGGCAGAGTTCTCAGAGACTGTCAATAAATGTTATGACAGGCCTATTAAGGGATAAAAATCAAGTGACTTGCAGTCATATTTTACTTATAAGTTTGCTTCTTCTAATTTACATGTGAAGTTTCACATCCCAATTTTCGATCTGCTGATTTTCTTCTTCATACTTCTCTCCTTTTTCCCCCTGCTCTCAGAACTAACCTGTTTTAGTCTCTGCATCCTTGACCTCACCTGTTCTGTCTCATTTTAATGTCTGACTTCCTGTTTTTCGCAT
The DNA here is from genome assembly GCA_013399175.1 of Odontophorus gujanensis. NCBI lineage: Eukaryota > Metazoa > Chordata > Aves > Galliformes > Odontophoridae > Odontophorus > Odontophorus gujanensis. Next base: position 65,816 of record VXAB01008250.1, on the reverse strand, counting down.
TTAAACAGGAAAGTGTCCAGGTAATTTTTTTCTATCTCCAGAGAAGGAGACTCCCCAACTTCTCTGGACAGCTTGCTCCAGTGCTCTGTCACCCTCAAAGTAAAGAAGTTTTTCCTCCTGTGTGTATATAGGACTTCCTGTGTTGTAGGTTTTTTTTTCCATTGCCCCTTATTCTATTGCTGGACACTATAGAAATGAGCATAGCCCCATCCACTTGACTCCTGCCCTATAAATATTTGTAAGCATTGATAAGATCTCCCCTTTCCTCATAAAGAAAATGCTTCAGGCCTCTAGTAATCTCAGTAGCACTGTGCTGGAATCTCCCTAGAAGTTTCCAGAACTGGACGTAATACTACAGATATGGCCTCACCTGGACAGAGTAGAGGGAGAGGGTCACATCCCTCAACCTGCTAGCCATGCTCTTTTAATGCATTGTAGGATGCCATCAGTCTTCTTGGCCACAGGGGCACACTGCTGGCTCATGGCCAGCCTGTTGTCCACCAGAGCACCTGTGTCCCTTTCCACAGAGCTCTGTTCCAGCAGGTCATCCCTAACCTGTACTGACACGTGCAGTTACTCCTCCTCAGGTGCAGGCCTCCACACATAGCCATGCTGAATCTCACAAGGTTACTCTCTGCCCAACTTTCCAGCCTGTCCAGATCTCATTGAAGGGCAGCACATCTTTCTGGTGCTTCAGCCACTCCTCCCAGCTTTGTATCATCTGCAGACTTGCTGAGGGTGCACTCTGTCTCTTTATCCAGGTCACTGATGAAGGTGTTTCAGAAGACCACACCCATTACTGTCCCCTGGGAAAATTGCTAGCTACAGCCTTCAAAATGCCCGCTAATCAGAGCCCTCCAAGCTCTTCCTGTCAGCCAGTTCTCAATCTACCTCACTGTTCGCTGGTTTATCTCACACTTCCTAAGCTTTCCTGTCAGGAAGTTTTGGGTGACAGTGTCAGAGGCCTCGCTAAAGTCAAGGTAGCCAACATCCACTGTTCTTTCCTCATCTACCCAGCTTGTCGTGGTATCATAGTAGGCTACCAGATTGATCAAGCGTGATTTCCCTTTGGTGAATCCGTGTTGGCTACTCCAAATAACCTTCTCTTCCACTTTCTTGGTGATAACATCCAAAATAGGCTGTGCTGTCATCTTTCTAGGGATGGATTTGAGGCTGACAGGGCTGTATTTTCCTATCTTATCCTTGTTATTTTTCAAGACTGGAGTGTTTAAGTTCTCAGACACTTCTCCCATTCTGCTTGACTTTTTGAAGATGATAAGGAGTGGTTTGGAGATCACTTCTGCCAGCTTTTTCATTACTCGTGTGCATCTCATTGAGGCCCTTCAATTTGTGCAGCTAGTTTGCCTAAGTGATCTCTGACCAGATCCTCCTTGACTAGTGGGAAGTCGTCTTTTCTCCAGATGATCTCTCTTACCTTCAGTGTCTGGAATTCCTGAGGGGTAGTTTTAGCACTAAAGACTGTAGCAAAGAAGGTATTCAGCAACTCAGACTTGTCCTCCACTGTGAGGGCTCTCACCTCATTCAGCAGCGGACACTCATTTTCCCTAGCCTTCCTTTTTCTATTCACATACTTAAAGAAGTCTTTCTTGTTGTCCTCAGTCTCACTCTCCTGACTTAATTCCACAAGGGCCTTAGCATTCCTTGTATTCCTGTATATCCCTGCGTGCCCTGACAGTGCTAATATATTTCTCTTCTGTGGCCGGAGCCTTTTTCCACATTCAGTAAACTTCTTCCAATTGACTTTTCCCATGAGCTCCTTCCCAATCAATGCAGGTCTTCTGCCACCTTCACTTGATTTCTTACTCTTAGGGATGCACCAATCTTGAGCTTGGAGGAAGTGGTGCTAGAATGTCAACCAAATCAATTTGGGCCCCTTACCTTCCAGTGCTCTAGCCCATGAGATACTTCCAAGTAGGTCCTTGAAGATGACAGAGTTGACTCTCCTGAAGTTGAAGGTTTGGATCTTGCTTATTGCCTTATTTCTTAAGTCAAAATAGTTCTGTTACATACCTCTCCATTTGAGTTCTATTCTGTGCATGCCCATTAAACTTTATAATGTCTATTTTTTGTACAAGGTGAAGTGCACATACTCTATCTACATTCTTTTTATGTTGTCGTCTGTTTTCTATAATCCAAAATCTGGAATTGAACTGCCCTCTTCTGGCTATCCTCCAGTCTCTGTAGAACTTAATGAGTTTCCTCTATCTGTAAAGTTTCTTCAGGTTCAAATCTGTCACTTCTGGGTTTTTCTTGTGACATTGTTAAGACTTGATCAATTTAAAAGCAATATGTGATAAAAATGACCATTACTATGTTTTTCTTCCTTTGAACATCATTCCTAAAACAGATTCTAAATATTCTGTCTTCTCAGAATTTCTTGTCATTACCTACCATATTATTCTTTGGCGCTCATGAATAACTGAGAGGCCTTGAATGGACAGAAAACTAATTAATACCTGCTGCAGTAGTAAACATGCAGAAAATTGAAAAAATTAGAAGATAAGAAAATCGAGACATTTATAATTCTAGTTGATCTACAGTATCAACTTTTCATCATGCCCACGTATTTTCAGATACATACGTGCAGGGTTGTTGTTTTTGTGGTTTTTTTTCCTTACTTGACTCAGGCTTTAGACTTTTTTTTTTTACAGGTATTTGCAAACCAAGGCTATTCTGGTTCATTCATATTCTTACTCATGTTCAAGATTATTCATATAGTCACAAAAAGCTTTACCTGGTGTAGGGAACCTACTTTGGCAGGGTGGTTGGAGTCAATGATCTCTTGAGGTCCCTTCCAACCCCTATGATTCTATGATTCTGTGAAACCAATTGGTCTGCTGACATCTTCATCTTTAAAGTTGACCAGTCTGTGTTGACAAATTTCAACTACTTCTGAGAAACAAAGTAATTTTATAAACAATACATTAGTAAAACTTGATCTTTTATTGCATTTAAATCTTGATGATTCCAAATCATTTCATTGTGCTGAGGATATATTTTACTGTTAAATGTTTCTTATCACCTTATTCCTACTCATAACTCCAATAAAGTACTTATGTTGTCTGCAGATACCCTACTGTTTGTCCCCTGACATTCTAGAACAAGGAAACCAAACCTGAATTTGGCTGTGATGCTTAGAAGTGGACTTTAGGCCTTATCTCAAGACATATGTATCTTTCCAGTGGTCAGTGTAGATTCGTTTGTACAGAAGTGAAAGTAGGTGTAACTCCTCTTTTTAAAATGAGAAATCTAATCTCATACATCTCATGTACATTTTCCTTCTGTCACCAATGAAATCGATTTTTCAGTTCTTTCAGATAACCTATGCATTCATCACACGTCATATAAGCATTCAACCAGTCTGCTGGGTTGGATTCTTCTGAGAAAGAGATAGATGGTGGAAGCTTTGAGATTTCTGTCAAGTTGCCATGTATTTGGGCCTGGGAAAGCATGAATTAAATGATGGATGTGATTACCTCTCATGCGTCATCTGCTGCAAGAGAATGTTAAGAAATGTATTCATATCCATATTTAACTTAGATGTAGCATTTTTGACTGTTACAGATTGGTAGGTGTGTGGGGTTAGAACTGTGCATCTCCTGACTAAGGCTTTGAGCTTGCATTTTGGTTGCTCGAATCCTTTTCCTATATTGAGTGTTCTTTTTCCCTGGAGCCCAATTTTACGGTATCTTTTTTGAAATATCTGTTTTTGACCTGCTGTACCAAGCCACCTTCATGATTTTATGAAACCTTAAGTTTTTCCAGCCAAGGCTGTAGTTGCTACTGTGCTGATAATCCTGAAGACCTTTGATGCATAAGGCCACTGCATAACAAGAAAAGCGAGATGTAATTGCTGGCGTGGGTCAAAATGTTCTGCTCTGGTCAACCTAGAATACAGTGAGTTCTTTTGTAGCAGCAGCCCTGTTTCTGGTGTCTCATACTCATGAGCTCAACACTCAGTGCACATAACTTTAGCAGCTACGCACACTGCAGTAAGTAATCAACAGGGTTCATTCTGAAGCCTTAACTGCTACTGCTTTTTCAAAAGCCTCACTTTCACAAATTCTGTGTTCACTCAAAGGATAATTTTTGAAGAGAACTTCATGAAAAAAGGCCTATATGTTTTTTTTTTTTTTTTTTTTTTTGTTTGGTTTGGTTTTTTTCCCATATTAACTGTCTATTACATCTTTGAAGGCTAAGAAAAGTTGAGCAGAGTGTAGTCTGTCTGTATAACATGCAGTAAAAATGCTACCAATTTTGCATAAGAATATTTGGGGGCAGAAAAAGATGTCTTGGAAGTAAGAGAGAAACTTTTAGATGAGTTTCCTTCCAGTGGCCATTGTTGAGGATCAAACATTGTTAATGAGTGAAGGCCAAACTGGGTATTCTGAATGCAGCTGTTTTTAGGTAGAAGAAATAAAAAGTTGAAAGAATCCTATTGCAAAGAGGCTGAGTATTGCCAGATTTGGACTAAAGCTGCTTGGGACAGAGGTATGCTCCTGTGCTCTCTCATTAGCTGAGTTTTCTCTCCCTTTGCTGTAATAGTTCTGTTCTAGAATAACCACTGTAAAAGCTGTAACACGAAGCCCTGGCAAAATGAAGCAGAACAAATGGTCACTTATACTCACTGGAAATAAAGCAAATATGATCATTACTATGCCAGTCATTCCTCTTTCTTTTTTTAAAGCATTTTTATATATCCTTAGCATGTAAATGAAGGTACAGATTGGAGTTCTGCTGTAACTTTCTTCTACTAGAGCTTAAAGTTTTGATCAATTTCAGTTTTTCTTAGATTTGTTAGATCCGTAACTGTGGCTACTCTGGCATTATTAACTCTTTAAAAAACATTCAGTAAACTATGTGACTTGAAACATCTCTTTGATACTTGGTGTAGGTACAGGCTGCTATATTTACTGTTTCCTACAGTATCATCAACTGACTTTCTTGAAGCCAGGGTCTTAGGTTAGCGTGTCTAGTCAACATTGCAAAGCACTGCGTCATATGGTGATTTTTTTATGAGCCTAATTGGAATTTTTGTTTAAAAACTTGAAGATAAAATCTTAATTATAAAATTACTAGTAGCTAAACCTCAATCCTGGGTAGTAGGTTTGGTTAACTTTAGTTTCTTAGTGAGCAATTAGTCAGTAAACCCCTAACGTGAAGCTCTTTTTAGAACTAGAAAGAAAAAAGAAATAGAAATTAACTTATTTTCATGTGTCTATGGAAATGGACTGAAAATGATGGTAGTCTTTGATCTTGTTAACAAGGTCTCCCTTTTATAGTCTCAGATTTGCATGGTGTGGTGAAGGACTTAGTAATTTTTAGTCAGCATTTAGAGTGGGCAGAGTGTTTTGGTTGAAAGGGTTGATTGATTGATTCTTTGGGAAAATGACCAAATCTATCAGTGAAATAATTTCTGCCGTAACTTTGCCAAACTTTCTGTCTTTCAGGGCCATCTTTAGAAGGACAAGGTGAACAAGATTATTTAACTTCGAATTTGTACTTAAATGTACTTCTATTAGCAAATCTCATTCACTGCCTGATAAGAGGGCTTGAATTCTGGAATGTCTCCATGTTACACTTAGTCTGTATTTCTGGTTGTTCTCACTCAGAATACCATCTGCTGAAGAGTTTAAGTCCCCAGGAAATACATGTATGCTTACCTTATTAGTTACTGCTTATCCAGGAGTCAGTGAAACCTTGCAGACCTAGCAGCATCAGTGTGAAATGTAATAATTAGAAAGAGACTGCCATAGTACTGTTATGGATACTTCACTACACTCGAAGACCCAGTTGGGCTGTCAAATTACACATGACATTTTTCATCAGCCCTGATTTGAAATAATGTACATTATCATTTGATGATGTTTCTTTCCTGATTACTTTGTTTCGAAGGTGGAGGAAGACTTTTGGCTTTGAAGTTGTTTTTTAAAATCTGATTAGTGACAATTCATAATGAAAAGATGTGGGGTTTTGTTGAAAGCTAAATGGCATATGCACAGAGCTCTACAGTTTAAGTGACTTACAGTATCTTTTTGCAAGTAGATGGCAAACTTTCTGTTGAAGTCATCAGAACAGCATGAGTTTGTGTGGATACTTAAGACTAATAATAGTAAAAAGAATCTTTTCTGTGTAAACTGGAAAAGCTTGAATGCACAATACCGGATACATACACTGACCAGAGATGACCAGCCTACATGTGCATTTTTAATTTTTCTTTCAAATAAAAAGTTCCTAAGAGTACTTTTTGTCACCATGTTGATTTTTTTTTTCTGCTGAATTTTGGCTTCAATTGCCATTACCCTTACTAGTGTGGGATTGGGGCCAGTGTCTAGTAGGGCACCTGGACTGTTAGAAGGCTGTAAAATCTCTGTGCATAGCAGTACTAAGGTCATCTCAGGTCAGAGGATCTTCATTCCACAAAGTCTGTAGTCTTACGTATCTTTAAATTCTAACTGCAACATAGATAACAGGCAGTGCTTGAAACTTAGCATATTTTTTATGTATGCATACCTTCTGTACTGGAGATACATAGAAAACTGGTGACTTTGTAAGTTCTGGTGACCAAAAGTAGCTTGACTGAGCCTTGCTCCAAAATATTTGCAATAAAAATGGCTATCTGCAGGCTTATCAAAAACTATTAAATGCATCTTCAGTGCTGAAGAACTGTTAATTACAGTTGTTACAAAGGAAAAAAAAAACAAAACAGGAGAAACTTGAATTTGGACTGAAGTGTGAGAGCATCTATCAACAGAGCAATTATAAAGAACAGGATAACCCAGTTTGGCCCAGTGAGTTTACCAGGTGCATTAGAAAAAATAACTTCTATAAAACATTTCATGTGTTTGGCTTTCTTGTTAGGAAAGTCTTGAGTGTACTTTGATAGATTAAGCTGTTCTGTCCTGCTGTGCTGTGGTCTTGTTGTTTTCAAGCACTGTTCAGAAATATCATCTTTGTCACTGGATAACTTCATTTATGACAAAAGGGAAACCTAGTACTAAGAGTTTTAAACCTGTGAATGTTGACCTTTTCAGTCACTTAATAAACATTAACTTTTCAGTCTCAGAGAGGCTAAGTTATTCAAGGACTGGAGGAGGACTAGAGAGAACTAGATGGGAGTGACATCTGCAGAATTTGAGGAAGAAGTTGAAATATTTGCTCTGAAATACTGTCTGCAGTAATAGCCAAGAAGGAGATAAATAATTAAAACAGTTATGCTTTTTTAATGTAGAAAATAAAACATTCTTGCACATCTATACTTTGCAGCTACAGATGTGACTGATGCTCTCTTCTGTTATCAGCTGAATGACTACAAACCAGATCTAGCTGGAAAGACTTTTCTGCTTGCACTCACCATAGTAGTAACATTATCAAGTAGTAAGTCTTGCCCTGAGGGTAGTTCTTGGGCTTGATTTTGCAATGTGCCAGACCTGTGTGGACATATAAAAGGCCTTGCCGTCTTTAGAGTGATCTGTCTCTTATTTTGTGTCTATAACAAGCTGTAGCTGTTATAGTAGTAGATAGTTATACATAGTAGAACCTATGATGACAGAGTATTTTTCTGTTTCTGTTGAAATGAATGCACTGTAATCTCATTGTATTGCTGTGTGTTCTTCTGCAGTCCATAGGTGTCTGACTATAATACTTGGTATCCTAGAATCACAGAATGGCCTGGGTTGACAAGGACTCCAAATATCATCTAGTTTCAACCCCCCTGTAATTGTTGAATTCACAACTGTGTGGTAGTTTCTGTCAAACTAATGCATCTCTAATGATTGTACCTTCAATGTCTGGATTCTTGCTTTAAGGTAACTGCTATTGGAGGATATGTTTTGGAGGAAAATAGTTTTACTTGTTGAAGTAATCCTCTTTTTCATAGTTTTAAAACATTTTCTCTTTGTCATTAGTTGTGTGCAGCTTAGGCATCAGTGGTTTTCTTTCCTTGTCTGTATTTGTCTCTAGTGAGAATTGGTTATGTCCGAAATGAGGAATGGACCCGTTAAGCATATTCTGTGATGCTTCCTTCCAGTTCTGAAAAGCTGTTCAGTCAAGTACCTCAATAGTTTGCAAGCTCCACGGGATTCTTTACTGTGAAGAGTTCATTATAACCAGCTGGAAGAATTCTAGTAGACCTCATTTATAGAGGTTTGAGAGATATGAGTACCTCACCTCAAGGTTTTATCAAATCTAGAAACAGATACGAATGGTCACTTGTTTCAGAAATACCCTACACGCTCTTTCAGCAATGAATACCTTTGTCTTTCAGCACGAGAGTGTGTGAAATAATATCCATCTGAGGATTTCCTCCCTGGTATTGCTGTAATGGACATTTTTCTTCTTCCATAAGAGGAGTAGAGGAAGGAACACCAGAAAGTTTTATGTGACATATGTATATATATATACACATATGCCAAGCATTACTGTTAGTTACTCTATTTTTTATGGCTATCCAGGCCTTCCATAAGTATGGAAAAGAGAAATACAGGCACAGCTATGCAACCCTGTACTCACCAGTCTTCTCCCTTCTCATCAACCTGGCAATTCTTAATACTTTGTCAAAGAAATGATATGGCATGTTTGTTAGGTAATAACAAGCACGGACACATTAAGCTGCCAGGGTAAGTTATCTGAATATTTCATTTAGTGTGCTGTAAAACAAACTACCTTGCAATACTGTATGGGCCTGCTGGTTACAGTTCCAAGTGAAGTGAAAGCCTTTAATGGCTGTGAAGCAATGCTGAACTGATGTTTAAATAATGGGAGTTTCAGATTTAGTAAATACTTTACTGGCTTAATTGGTAATTTTGCTCACTGTTGTTAGATACCATTCATGACTAACATGCTTCCAAAAGGAGTCGTTTTTCTGCATTGCCTCTTTGGCCTGCCACCCTCTAGATGTAGAAGGAAGTGCGCATCTAAACTTAAAATTTGACGAACGGGATGAGCACTTCCAAGCTTCTGTGTTTAAAAATAAGAACAGATCCACTGCTTTGCTTTTTTTTTGTCAGTATCCATTATCCTTTTCAAGAATTTCAAGAAAGTTTAGATTTATTCCCAGTAGTAATACTGTAATGTCCCAGTATTGACTTGAATAAAACAAGTATTATTAGAGATAGTTTGGTTTGGTTTGGGTTTTGGTTTTGCTTTTTAATAAAGAGTAACAAGTTGAGGATCACTATTGTCTTTGTACAAGCGTCATGTTCAAGTATTGTATATACCTGCAAGAAAAACCTGTGGTCTTCTATCACTCTTCTTCTGCTTCTGTGTTTTTCCACATAATTTAACAGTGCTAGTATTAAAAGTAATTAATTTAAAAGAGTGAATATAGGGCTGAAGCCCTCAGTAACTTAATTTAAAAATGAATAGGTTTTTTTTTTTTTCAGTACTTGCTCTGCATTTTTTGAAGCATGATTTGATCATGACAAGTATAAGAAAGGCAGACAATGAAAGTGAAAAAAAATCTGTTTCAATATGCTCCCGCACTTCAGTGCTGTCTCACATTGGTGGAGAGGGAACATACAGTCCTGTGTTCTGGAAGATGCTCAGAACGCATCACAGTGATACTGTGATTGTCCATCTATGTACTGTAACACTTTTTGACACCATTTGCTACTGCTGCTTATTGACCTGGATGTTTGTACTAGCATTATCTTGTCTGTCAACATATGTAGGTCCATATCATGGATTTTTTCTGGTCACTTTCACCTCTGTCATAGTTGATACATTTCCAAGGTCAGATGTCTATTCTGTGACTACAATGTTGGATTGTTAGAAATAACCGGTGAAAATTTCATGATGCATTAAAAGCTTTTTACTCAAACTGTTACAGTTCCTCACTGCTCCTTTTCATGTAAAGTCAGCTAAACCTTAAAATAATCTGGAGCAAATTTTGTATTCACTCATCCTTCTGCAACTTGATTTTTCTCTCAGTGGGGCTTCAATATTTCAAGTTCTGATTTAGTCTTTGTTTTATTGAGGCAGAAAGTACAGACTTAACCAAATTATGGAGATTTTACTGTGTATTAATGCAAATGACAGGCTGCCCACAGACAGAAGCAAGAAAAGTGTGATATAGATTCCAGGAAGGAGGAAGAAGACCTTAAGTTTCACTTTCTTATTAGAGAGGTAATGTAATTAAACAATTGCACAACTTGACAGTTTGAATTTTTCTGCCATGTCTGTAGGCATCAATTAGTATGTATAAAACTCATGTATGAAAATAGGGTTTTGTAGGAGAAATGTAAGTAACCAGTACTGTAGTTTACTATATCAGAAGATAACCATATTAGCATTTTGTTTTGTTCATATATTTGCAAGACATGTCTTTGAAACTAGTTCATTGAATTACTGACTCTCAGTGCTTACTGAGTTTTTCTGCCTCCTGATTATTTTGGTGGTGACTTAGATCTGACCTAATCACTTCCTTGTTTTAGGTAATGAGATTTTGGTTCCAGGTGTTTCTTCTTCCTCTGACTTCAGGTACAGAGTTGTGTTTATAGAAGAAGAATGCTCTCTAGCTGATGTCAGATAGCATGACCTCTCTTTCTGCCTCCCAAGTTTAGAAACCTTATTTGCAAAACTGTTATGTTGGTACCAAATTTTATACAAGGACCTGCATAAATATGTATTTTTAAACACTTGATTGCTTTGGAATTTGCAGCAGGTTGAAAAGGGATCATGTCTAGGCTGGAACCTCTTTTTAAACTAGCAAGGTCAAGCACACAGGCAGAAACTGAAGACTTAATAACTGCTTGTTTTCTAACAGCTGGGAATTCAGTGGTTGTAGTGAATGCTGCCCAAAAAATATACTATGAATTTTGATTTTTGGGGTCTTTATGATAAACACAGAAATAAATAATCACTTCTGCAAAAGATTGGAAAAAGTAAGCTGTCAAGAATGCTTCTGTAACCTACCAGAATGTTTTTATAGTGACTCATTAAAAAAATGCAGCCGAGAAAGGTCAGAGTAATTTGCTCTGTTTGCAGAAATAAACTTGATTAGCAAACTGCAACTACAAATGAAAGACAGATCTGATAATATGAAATTTGTATAAGTAGCATTTATATGTGCCTGGTATTGCTTAAGATTACCACATGCATGAAAAACACAAGAAATAAATGGGAAAACCTTTCAGCAATGCATTGTGACTCAAGTCTATACTGGAAGAAAGTAGAAATGAAGAAATCTATTAATTTACTTAGGTCGCTCTGAAAGTAATGCCTCCGATTTATTTCCATTTGAAACTACAACAGATAGAAAAACTACAATAACACTACTTGATGAAGAAAGTTCTCAGCTACAAAACACTATTCATCAACATAGTTATCACCATTAGCTATGCATTTTCACCAACATGGGCAGGAGCCTGCATACCATACTCATAATGACCTGCATGGCCATCAGAACATGGTTTATGTTTCATTTTACTGCCACTGCTGCTGAAATGCACTGCCCAGCAGCTCACTGCACACTGGTCTCCATAAGCATTCAGCAAGTGCCAGTGAATGTCAGTGGGTGCCATTTTTTTCACATGGAGTTCAATTCCATACCTTTGTTTCATCCACACTTCGTTTTGTCAAACTGCCCATATGCTACCATTTGTCACTCAGCAACAAAATGTAATGGAATATTGGTGGGATGGTTCAGCCTGTACTACCATACCACCCACATCTGGCTCTGATGTCATGGGTCAAAATAATAGGAGGCATTACTTTCAGTGCAGTCCTCATACATACGTAACTATTGACTGAAATTTAAAGAAGGGTGTGTTTTACATAGGTCAATGTGAGGTAAATCACAGTCTGATACAGATGGCATGGATGAGAACTGGAGCATCTACCCCAACCTGTTGACAATTTCATCTCTGCTGAAATTCTGTTTACACCTCATTTTTATATACATATTAAAAAACTTATTAAATCAGAGAACTCATGCAGTATCAGGCTGGTTGGACTAGACTGAACCATTGTAGTGCTTGAATTAATGTAGAATAGTTCACTTTGTGATGGAGTACATGTGGAACATTCTGACAAGCAGTTACAGTTTCACTTAGGAATAGATGATTCCTTCCATCTGGGGATGGTTAACTTGTGTGCTTGCACTCTATGATGTAAAATCTCCCTGGCTTTTGACAGGTAATGCTGCAGACTGTGTTAAATTCTGAAGTCAGACTAGGCACTCAGCTTTTTCATCTTTATCCTAAAACACCATTACCCAAAGTGGTTTAATTATGTAAAGAACCTCATGCAAACATCCTGAATAAGTAAGACAGTTTTAAAGCAGGCAATAGGCAATCTTGCACGAGTATGTTCTCATTGAAGTGAATTGGAACTCATGCTCAACCTATTAATTATTCTGTATATTTAAGGATCGGAAATTTTACCCTTGTTTCTAGTATGTGGTTTTATTTTAGATATGTTAAATGAAAGAAAAGCATTTCAGTCTGTCACTGTTGTTGAGACGCTATTTTAGTATCATTCTGAGCCTGCTAACCTTCATGTGGCATGTGCTACTTTTTGCGGTGGATGCTTAATGAGCAGAGCCTGTATGTGTGATCGTGTTCAACCCTGTTGAGAGTGAGTGAGCTCAGTGATTCTGATTAAGTAACTTAATTCGCATATTCTGAGTACAGGAGTTCAGATAAATTGCTTAGTGTCTTTCTAGCTTGTTATGCATAATCTCTCACAGAATTGGTTGATGTTTTGCTTATGAATTTTATAACTTTTTGTTTTTGCTTACTGAATTTGATCTGCTTGCTTTGTCTCACACTGTCACTTCCTTGGAAATTATTTTTCTTAGTTGCTTTGGAAATTGTTACTCAGTGTTTGTAATAGCAAAAGTATTGCCAGGAGAAACCAAAATAAGCTTGGTTCTTGTAAAGAAACTGATTTCTCTATTTACAGATATATATATATCAAATGAATTCATGGAATTCATTATTCCTTAGAAAACTGCGGTAAAGAAAGAAAGGAGTTGTAAGCATAGGTGGGTAACTGTAAAACTGTTTATCCTGATTGACACAGAAAACTGAATGGGAGTGCAGAAAGCTATCCCTGACACGCCCAGGTACCAGTCAGGTAGCAGTAACTCTAATACTCCTGAACTGTAGTAGACACAAAGGACAGTGTAGCATAGAAAGATTCTCTTAGTTTAAATTCTCTTTTTAAAAACTGCAATACAAATGAATGTCAGTATTAACTACAGGTGGAGTTACCTCCAGTACCCATTTCATCTAACTTTTTATTGTGTTAATTCTTTCTGCTCGTGCTCTGGGCCAACAAGCAACCTGCAGTGGCGCACTGTTGTAGTATTCTCATGCTGTTCCCACTGACTGAGGGGGATCTTGTGTAGAGCTTGGTATCTGAGCTGAATGACTTAAATAACTTTTCAAATCCATTAGACTGTAGGTTTAAGATTTCCTCGTTTTACCATGACTTACTGCACTGTCCTCTGCCTAAATGACCAGTCCTGAAAGAAATACTTGGTTGTATGGGCGTGCTCATTTTCTTTCCCTTTATCATTGGACTGATTGCCACACGTAGCATAAAGTTGTTCAGTAAAAAAATGAAATTAATATATTTTAAATAAACTTAGGAATATCTTTTTCTTAGACCATACTTTATAATTGCCGTTAACATCACTGCAGAATTCCTGTAGTTAGAAGAAAAAAAGAAGCGCATGATTCCAGGAATGTAAAAGAAAGCAAACTGCAGAATGGAACTAGTGTTGCAGACAGGTTTGACAGATTAAAAGGATACACTGAACTGAATTTTTTAACTTTCTTGGTTTGGAGGGTATGTGGAGCTGACTGGAAACTATGCCTGCAGAATGTGCAGTAGGAAAATGCAAATCCATTTTGCTAAGTTGCAAGTGCAACTTTGATTCAAAGGAAAAATGTCTAGACTAGGACAACTAATTCATTATTCTGGGCCACTTCCAAGAGATGTTAATTGTATTTGTTAACAGCCCTAATCATTATGAGTTTTATACTAAAATCAGTAACCTATTCACATCTCTTCTGGAAAACACTGTACATGAAAATAATGGAAATATTTGTATATGTCTGTGTTATATATGTGTGTTTCTATGTGTATACACAGATCCATGTACAGACTGACAGTCTGATTGTGTCTGAACAGGAATCTTGTCTGCTAATCAGTCTATGCTACTAGATTGTGTTACTTTCATTCCACTGTTTTTTCTTGCCATGACTGATCAGTGTTTAAGATATTTTGAGGAGCTGGATATTGTGATTATCTGAACCAATCAACAGCATACAGAAGCAAGCCCGTAACCAGAATTTGATTTTCTTTGTCTTATTACAGTGTCTTTATTGCTCTATGCTGAGATACACACCTACCATTATGGTGATGCTGTGTTCTACCTTAAACACTGTGGGATTGTTTAGTCTGGAGAAAAGGAGGCTCAGAGGGGACCTTATTGCACTCTACCACTTCCTGAAGGGGGATTGTGGTGCGGAGGGGGTCAGCCTCTTCTCCCAGATTAGTAGTGACAGGACGAGAGGGAATGGCCACAAGTTGCGCCAAGGAAGATTTAGATTAGATTTGAGGAGAAACTTTTTCTCTGAAAGAGTGGTCAGGCACTGGAATGGCCTGCCTAGGGAGGTGGTTGAGGCACCATCCCTAGCGCTGTTCAAGAAGCGTTTAGATGAGGTGCTAAGGGATTTGATTTAGTAGTTTAGTGGGTAGGGATGGTGATAGGAGGATGGTTGGACTAGATGATCTTGTAGGTCCTTTCCAACCTAATGCATCTATGAATCTATGAATCTATGAAGATGTTCTGTACCTATATTAGGTGCAATTCAATCCATTTGGATTAGGTCTGAAGTGCACCTGTGTCTGTGCCTAACAAATGAAGCTGTCAAATGTAATGAGATTGTATTGTTTTTAGACTCTGTAATTGAATGCTCTTTGAACAGACTTGTTTACTCTCACAGACATGTAAGTTGCAGCTATGTACATGAGCACCAACTTATGTGATTGTGCCTGGGCTAAAGCAGATAAGAGGCAAGAAGTGTCATAGATGAAATAAATATTGTTAAAGAAAGATGTCACTTCATAGACTTCTTTTTAGTGTTTGCTTTAGGAAAAGTACGCTCTTGGTACAGGAGACTTGGGACTAAGTATCAGTTTGGAGGAAAGAATGAAGTCAGCAGGAGTGCTAAGAATTATTCATGGCTGTTGCACAGAAATTCTGAAACTCTGGGTATCTTAAGAGCAAACATTTATTTACTCTGAAGTGAATCTGAAATATATGAGACGTCCATCATATCTAAAAATGATTGTTTCATCAGTGGTGTATTGGTGTTAGCTCCATTAAACTTTGTCTTAATCAGCTTTTTGGAAAATTGCAGCCTCCAAACATGCTTATATACAACAAAATTACTGAAGTCTACAGTTGCAATTGGGAAGCTGGGTAATTTGCTACTGTCACAGCAGCCTTGTTGCTGAGCAAATGATTTATAGTGATTTATGGGTAGGAGTAAAAGGACTGGATTGAACAGGAGGGATAGAAAATGATCAGTCTGTTTTCAAAACTTTGTATCTGAAACTGATAGATGGACAATATTGTTAACAGTAAGAGGAAAAGCTTTTTTGCAGAGTACCAGACCAGCTATTTTAAATTCTGTACTGTACTGTACTGAAGTGAGGCTACTACAGAAATCTTTTTAGGGACTGGTTAAGAGGAGCACATGTGAGACTTATACAGTCTAGTACTAGCAAAGCTTGAAGGAAAGGTAATAACTCATTATCTGCAACTACCAAATGGGTGCCCAGAGTGTCTTCAAGCAACAGCTACTTGTAAAGCCAAACCTGTCTTCTATTACTGAGTATAGCCACATGGCCTGGAATATCCCTTTGGTTATTTCTGGTCACTGCTCCAACTGTATGCCCTCCAAACCTCTTGTCCATCTCCAGCCTACTTGCCCGTGAGGATCAGAACGGGTCTTGACACTGCACATGGACTGTTCAGCAGTAGCTAAAACACTGGTGCTCTGTGGTTTGCTCACTGAGCTAACTAATGAGTACCTGCATTCTGAAGCCAGAATCAGTTCAATCTTCTATTGTATCTAACAGAGCACAAAAACATTAATGCTTGTTTTTTTTTTTTTGGAAACCATATCATGTCATTATAATTTGTACAACAAAGCGGTTATTTCACAAATCACACCAGGAATGGCAGTACCTTTTTCTCTCCACTCTTGACCATGTGGGCAAACCTTGAATCATCTTCAGTTTGTTAGATTGCCTTTACAGTGTTATCACTTGTTTCATGTGGTGAATAGGAGATTCCAGAAATATCTTTTGCCAACACTCATCATATTTCAGATAACAATAAAAAAATATTAATTAAATACATAGGCTCACAATTATGTGTCATCTCATTCTGGAAATTTCGGTAAAAGTGATTTGTTAAGTTTGTCTAATAAGAAAAGCATAAAGACTGCTTATTATCTCTGTGAAGTGCAGCACTGTAACCATTAATTAACATGGTATAGGCATTAGACATTACCATTATTCCTTTAACACTTCTATTTCTTTGTATCAGCCATTACACTTAAGTTGCAGAGTAGAACTCAGTGTTTAGTGTGTATTTTTATTTAGTTATTTTTCACAAATTACCAGTCTTGCAGACTTTGTGGACTCATAACCTTCATCAACATCAGAAC
The DNA here is from genome assembly GCA_013399175.1 of Odontophorus gujanensis. Classification (NCBI taxonomy): domain Eukaryota; kingdom Metazoa; phylum Chordata; class Aves; order Galliformes; family Odontophoridae; genus Odontophorus; species Odontophorus gujanensis. The sequence continues at coordinate 49,104 of VXAB01008250.1, read as the reverse complement.
TTTCATCAGTCCTGTGGATGTCCATTCCTGTTAATGGACTACTTATGTAGACTGATCAGGGTCCCACTTGAACTTGACTGAAAGGAGAGTCAGATTGAATAGTTGGTGTTGGAACACTGGACCATGTTCCTCAGGTCATGGCACCAAATCAAACAGAGTTCAAGAAACTTCTGGACAACTCTTTCCGAAATATGGTTTGATAATCCTGTGTGGAGCCACAAGTTGGACTTATCTTTGTGAGTCCTTTCCAACTTTGGAGATTGTATGATTCTATGACAGTGCAGAAATAAAAATATATATTATATTTATTTATATTTATATTTATGTTGAATGTGAGATTTTTATCTGTTGCCTCCAGCCTGTTGTTTGGAGTTCAATTTTAGAGAAAATCAGTAATCCTTTTTATTGCTTTTACCTTGTAGATAAATCTCCGAGCCACTGATGTCAAACTTATGCGACAGCTACTCATCATCAATGAAAGCATTGAATCTGTCAAGTGGACGATTGAAGAGAAAGGCATTGCCAG
>VXAB01008250.1:0-32205 GCA_013399175.1 Odontophorus gujanensis | reverse complement strand
TTTTTTATTTATTTATTTAAATTTTTTCCTGTTATTGCTTTTTTTTAAGGATGAGATTAGGAAAGCTATTACACTGTAACAAGCAAAGACTAGTGTTTCTTGGANCACATCTGGAGTTGTATATCTTTATCAAGAAGCATTTATTTTTCTACTGACAAGTTGCTCTTCTCTGCTATAGTTATCTCAGTCTCTGTTATGAAGGAAAATATTGTGTACTTGTAAAATATTCTGTGTTCCAAGTATTTTGTCTAACATATACAAAAAAGTATAATATAATAACATGATATAATATAATACAACACAATATAAAGTAACATTTTTTCTCTGGATGAGTAAGTTGGTCCATTTATAGAGTAGGTAGTCTTGTTTTGGGAATTCATCAGGTATTAGGACTTTTGATGTTTTTAAAAGGATATCTCTTTAGTTTTGTGGCTCAAATTTAAGTTAAATGAGAAAGAATGTACCATTGTTCCTTCCAAATTCAGCTTTTCACCTCGGGATGCTAATCACTGACAGTGACAGGGGGACTTCTTTTCCAGCGTTTTTGAACAGTACTCTTGGGATATTCAGGGCATATTTAAGCAACAGCATTAGCAAATCTTGCATTTGATGGTCACTTGTTCTTTAATTTCATTTTAGAAGTGCTTCCCAGGAAGAGGATTTTCTACAGTAATAAGATCACTTATGATTCAGATATGAGAAAATCAAGTCTAGAAAAAAATTGGCTGTCTTGACAAGTAGAAAAGAGGATACCCTGTTATCTCAGCATTATGTTCTTATAGAACAAGACAAGGGACTATGTTATCTGTTTTACCTATTTACCTTTAGCTACCCTGGCAGTCAGTGAGGTGGACAGACCTACATTTCATGGGAAAACTCTGATAAACTTTACAAACAAACATTACAAAGCTGATTTGTAGGCACTCTTTGGCAAACATTTCCTACTACTGCTATACAAGCGTAGGCGTCCATTTCAGAAAGATACTTAAATATGTGGTTAACTTCAAGTGCGTGAATAATCTCGTTGATTTCAATAGAACTCTTCATGTCCATAAATGCCTGCCTGAATTGGAAAGTAAGTCTTGGCGGTTATATTTCCAGTTTGCACAGAGTAGACTCTTTTTTTTCAAATGAAGCTTTACCTAGTAGTCTCCTGAAGGCTCACTTGGTATCCCCAGTTCATAATTTTATTTGCTGAAATGCCTTGTAATCACCACACTGCTGGAAGATAGTTCAATTTTGAGTTGTTTTCTTAATCTTTACAGAGGTAATCAAGTAGCAGCATTCACCAGTACTGTCAGTGAAATTGATACCATACTAGGATTCAGTCAAAAAATGATAATCAAAGTCTATGAGTTATTTTAATTCTTAAAGCATTAGTACTTCTTTTAAGAGGTGTGAGAATCTAGGGCAACCTTTCAGCCAGGCTTCATATAAAGTGGAAAAAGTGCTTCAGACCAGGAGTAGGGGAAAATATGGTCATTCAGTCATAACTATATCAGCACTACTTTATATCATGTCATCTGTTTAAGATGCTTAGAATATTCTAGTTTCTATGCAGACTTGTCAGTTGTCTGGAAATAAGCCCCATAAAAAAAATAAAATAAAAATAAATAAAAAAGAACTTTTTTATTTATTTATTTAAATTTTTTCCTGTTATTGCTTTTTTTTAAGGATGAGATTAGGAAAGCTATTACACTGTAACAAGCAAAGACTAGTGTTTCTTGGAGTTTTTTTGTTTTGTTGTTGTTGTTGTTTTGGTTTGTTGGTTTTTTTTTCATCAGCAGCTTTACACTACATATTTGTTTAGCCTTACTTATCCATATATTTCCGATAGAATTTGATAGAATTAACAGTGTGTGACAATAAACAGCATACAATACACCAAATTTTAATCCTATACAGTATGAACAGTGTACACGTGGATACTGCAACCTCTGAAAATCATAGATCTGGTAAGGAAAATAAAACCTTAAGCAGAGGTCATGAGCATCCAATTAGCATAAACGCAGAAGAAGCCAGTAGGCTTTAAGCTAGCAGTCTTCTTACAAAACAGAAGTGAGATACAAACTTTCATTGTGCAGATCAAATACATTTCTATTGTACAATAGCTTTTTCATTTCATGTGAGAAACTGTCTTGGAAGCTCCAACTGTTTAATCCTCATCATTGTATAATTCCATAACTTAGAAAGGTGACTCATCCTTACCAAAAACTGAATCTGTTTTGTTCTTTGGTGGAGGTGCCAGATTGGAAAGGGAATCCTTACTGGATTCAGTGTGAAGCTAAAGGACTTTCAGATAGTTAGCTGGATCATATTTAATGGATTCTACCAAATAGCATGTGAGAATAAGAACATAAAAAATAAAAAATAAAAATAAAAAAGTAATAATAAAAGAAGATGTAAGGGGTTGTGGAATTAAATAAGTATTGAAAACTGCAGAAGGAATCAGTGGCTGTTGAAAAAAATAAAATCTGATTACAATAGATTGCATCCCCAGGATATCGACACACAAGTATTTGAACTTTTAAGCTTTATCCTATTTAGGCTCCGGAGCGCAGCAGTATGAAAAACATTTGGAATGGTTATCTGATCTGATTGTTGCATTCACTGAGGAGGAAAGGAGCACAAGGACAGTTGTTCTTGACAACATGTGATCATATCTTCATGGCAAAATAGTATGGATGGCATAAATTCTTTCAGAATTGTCTAAATGTGTACAGGGGCTGATCAAGAGCTAGAATATCTATAATCACACTGGGACAAAAGCATCAATTTATATTCACTTCATTTTGAAAAGATTTATAGTAAAACGGCTCCAGGACATTCCATACTGATTATACAGGAAAGGCTTTGTGGATTAGCACAGAAGTATTTGAGCTGGCATCTCAAAGAAATATAGGACTAAATCATAAAGTTCATCAGTGTAGACAGCCAAAAACACTATTTGCTTGGCTAAAAAGAAGTGAAAACTACCACACCCTCCTCTCAAAAAAATCTGGCACAACCGTGTCTTCGAAATTTTTGTACTGTTTTTTTCAAGATATTTCTATGTGAAGTCCAAATTTATGGTTTCCCTGTGGAATGCAGCCTGGTGGTTTTACAGGAGTATGAAGTTAATTGTTTTTCAATGTAAATCTCTTATGCAGTTGTTAGAGTTCCTTTATTGATATAAATAGCTGAATATTGATTTCTTTCAAGTATTATTAGAGACATCTTAACTACTGATTTCACATCAGTGAGAGTTTACCTTCAACTTGAATAACTTCTCCTAAAGGTCAACAGCCTAAAATTGTACCTAAAATTTAGTAATTTAATCCATGTCTAGAAACCTGAGTATATGGTCCAGATTTCAAAAGGACTGAGTAACAGTAGGAAATGGCATGCTCCATAGAGTTACACTACTTATTGGAAAGTATTACAAAAAACTTAGCAGAAAGGAAGCAACATCTTACATTCTCACTGTCTGGAAATGTATAGCAAGTGCTTAAATGAGGTAAACACAGTGAGGTCATTAGATATTATATAAGACCAAAATACTTGTTCTTTATGCTTGGCTTAAAAATGTGAGCTCAGTAGTGTTCATTAGTACTCCTACCTCTAGGACTACACTGGCTACTCGTTTAACTCTGACTAGTTGTATGACTCATACTCAAATCAAAGATCTTTCCACTAAGAAAGAATGATTTTACCAACTTTAAGTCCACAGTGGTAATGTTCAGAATAAAAATAAGCTTCGTGTTAATCAACTGACCAAGCATAAGACTGAACAGATTTATTAGTCATAAAATTCCATCACATTCAGAATTAACTTGGACTTCATTAGCTGTAGATATCATTTGCATAAATGAATCTGTACAGGAAGTATTTGCACTCCAAATGAAAGTTATGGTAAAGATCTACTTTCGTTTCTTGGCTTGTTTCTGAATACTGTTTGCTGAGTTATGTCAACTTTACCACACTAAAGTTGTTTATAAATCCAGGCCTAATTCAGTTAATCATTTACACTGAACTATAATAATTATTTTGGAGCTATCAAGAGTCTATTTTGACTTTTTGTGAACATGCACTTTTGACCATTTTTATGTATCACTGGTGAGACTTCAGCACAAATGTTATGCTTCACTTCTGAGCCCCTTATTGCAAGAAAGATATTGAGTTGCTCAAGCATATGTAGAGAAGCAAGACTGGTGAGGAGACTAGGGTACAAAACTTATGAGGAGCTGAGGGAACTAGTGTATTTTAGTCTGGACAAGAGAAAGCTAAGGAGAAAATTCATCACTCTCTATAACTGCCTGATAGGTGGTTGCAGCAAGGAGGACTTTGGTCTCTTTTCCTAGAGACAGCTGATGGGATGGAATGAAACAGTCTCAATACACTCAAGATATAAGAGGTTTATATTGATATAAGAAAGTATCTCTTCATAAAGAGGGTGGTTGGACATTGCAACAGGCTGCACAGGGAATTGGTGGATTCCCCAGCTCTGGAGGCATTTAAGAGGTGTGTGAATGTAGCACTAAGGGACATGATTTAGTGCTGGTTTATGATTTTATGATTCTTAGTTTTCGAGCCAGTCTTAAAATGGGCACCTAAACCTACTCTTCGTAGTGGATGAGACAAAATTTCCTCCAGAAATCATTATTCATATAATTTTTATACGAAAATCCTGATTCATATCTGTTCCAACCTTGATTTCTTTGTCTCTAAATATTTCAGTGTGGAGTAACATTGTCTAGAGATTAAGCCAGTCTGCTAGGAAATGTCACGTCTGAAGTTCAATTCTACTCTCAATAGGCATATATATGAAAAATGAGCAAAATGGAACCACTCAGGAGACACTGAAGGATTTATAAAGAATATCTTCATACCTGCTTATAAGAGCATTCTTCTGAGAAACAATTAGCCTTTGTCCAAACGTTTTTTCAACAGAGGTGCATCTAACCAAAAGCAGTATCTGTGGAATGGTCTCCTTTATACCACACAGACTACAGCTACCAGCTCACTAGTCCACAGTACTGTGCCTCTACATGTACAGTCTAAATTTACACTGGCCTTTCTTGTTGCTGAGTTCCTTTGCAAAATACCTTATAATTTGTGATCTGGTGTCACCCTGAGGGATTTTGTCTGAACATTCCAGTGTTAAATAACAGTGTTTCAAAGTGATTTTGTTGTTGGTGGGTTTTTTGTTTGTTTGTTTGCTTGCTTTTTTGTTTTGTTCCCCCCACAGATATATTATATTATATTATTATAACCTGGGCTAGAATATATTTTGATTTCTTGCCCAGTGTGTTTTCTGTTGCATCTAGAAACATGAGAATTCACATTCATATTGTGATTTTGGAACAGTGAGGCATGACAGTATAAAGGTTCTGCACTCTGAGAATTTATATATAGCTATTATTTCTGCATGAGAGAATCTCAGAATTTCAAATATAATTAACTTTCCATTATTATTGTCCTAATTCAAATACAAGACTGAGGCACAAAAAGGTTGAATCTATGACTAACAGGAAATCGAAGGTTCTCATGCTTGAGTCTTAACCACTGCATCATACTAATGAATTTGAAGTCCTTGTCCTGTGTAATTCTTATAACAAAACTAAATCATTGGAGAAAATAGACAATTCAATTTTGTAAAAAAAAAAAAAGAGAGAGAGAGAGAGAAGAAGAAGAAAAAAAAAATAGTTGAGAAGAAATTCTAGAAAATATGAGGACAAAAATTTCCTATTATAAATACAAAATTCTACCCAGTGAGTTAGAAACTATGTATTCATAAGCAGTGAGAACAGTAACATTATAAGGAGGAAATTTGGCCATAGGAACACTAATTCCAAGGCTTGCTTCAAAGTGCTTAACTCTATAATAACTGTGTTGCTGAAAAAGGAGGGTGGGGCAATGCAAAATCACCGCTCTCTGAGCTGTTCTCAGCAAGCATCAAAAGAAGTTTAATAACAGTACTTGTAAAGACATTGCAGATTAATATTAACAGTGGAAAGACTTGTTATTTCATAAGGAATGAGAGTTGGTTGATATAGCTTTACTTGGAATGTGGGAAGGCGTCAGTTTTATTAAGTACAGGACTGGGTTTCGCTTTTTTGTTAGTGAAGGACCACTGATCAGACAAGTGCCTATGATCTGAAGAGAAGATATATTATTTGAGATTCTATTACAAATAATATGGAAGAATGTGCCCCCAGATATTTGAATGGCTTTCTTAACCAGTAAAGGACATACCAAACATATAAAGAAATGGTAATGCTTTGAGGTTAACATATTGAAAGTGTGGATTTATTGAATAAGTTTAAAAACATACAAACAAAAAAACAACAAAGCCTTCTAAAGTTTAAGCATTAAATTCTGATTACCTGCAACCACTGATATAGATTGGAGGTATTGCAAAAAAGACAGAATGATTGCCAAAGGCCACTAAAATGCCACGAAGTACTTCAGGAAAGTGAACACTTCTTTCTTTGAAAGGCATTTAAAAGACAGTTAGATGTGGACTACCTGGACTTGCCTATTTGAACTTTCACAAAGTACTTCACACTCTCCTGCATGACATTCTTATCTCTAAATTGGAAAGACATAAATTTGATGGATGGAATTCTTGGAAGGAGTAGACTGAATGGATGCACTGGTCACCAATATCTTTGTCAATGACATGGACAATAGGACTGAGTACAACCTCTGCAAGTTTTTCCAGTGACTCAAGTTATTGTGGTATGTTCAACGTGCTGGAGGGAAGAGATGCCATCCAGATGGATCTTGGCAAGCTTTGGAGGAAGGCCTATCCAATCCTCATGACGTTCAGGGAGGCCAAGTACAAAGTCCTGTACCTGCATTGAAGTAATTCCAAGAACAAATGGACTGAGTGTAGAACAGATTGACAGTGGACGTGCAAAGAAGACTCAGGGATGCTGGCTGATGAAAAGTTCATCGTGAGTCAGCAATGTGCAATTGCAGCCCAGAAAACCAACAACACCCTGGGCTACATCAAAAGAATTGTAGGTAGAAAGTCAAAGGAGATGATTCTCCTCCTCCACTCTGCTTTCGTAAGACTTCCACCAAGAATTTTTTGTTCTGAGAAGGGCTTGTAACAGGCCTCCAGTACCTTTGGTGGGTCTACAAGAAAGCTGGAGAGGGATTATTTATCAGAGGATGTAGTGATAAACATGATGTCATGGCATTAAAAAGAGGGTAGATTTACTTCAGACATTAGGAAGAAACTATTTACAGTGACAGTTGTAAGTCTGCAACACGTTGCCCAGCCAATCTGTGGATGGCTCATCTCTAGTGATGTTCAAAGTCAAGTTGAATGGGGTTTCGTGTAACCTGGTCTAGTGGAAGGTATCACCGCCTGTGCCAGAAAGGTTGGAATCAAATGATCTTTTAAGGTCTCTTCCAAATAAAACTACACTATAATTTTATGAGTCTGTGATAATAAAATTCTATGATTCTACATTACTGTAAGTCTGTGATTCTATGATTATGAATTAGTGTGACTGTAGTACATTCATACTTATTGAAGACATCCTACAACTTCACATTTAATGAAAATGTTTTCCTTTATGAGGATGCAGTTGCTGTATATTTTTTATCATATCTCACATATTCCCAAACACAGCTGGCATGGCTTCACCAGGGGTAGATCATGCCTGACAAATATGGTGGTCTTCTGTGTTGTAATGATGACACTGGTGGACAAAGCAAGGGCAACTGATGTCATCTACCTGGACTTGTGCAAGGCCTTTGACATGATCTCACAACATATACTTATCTCTATATTGGAGAAATATGGATTTGAACGTTGTACTATTGAATGGATTGTCTATGCCAGAGGGTTGCGGTCAACAGAAGTATGTCCAGGCAGAAGCTAATCATAAATGATGCCCTTCAGGGGTCCAAAAGAGGGCTGATGCTCTTCACCATCTTTGGAAACAAGAAAGTGGAATCGAGTGTACCCTCAGCAAGTTTGAGATGACGCTGAGCTGAGTGATGCAGTTGACATAATAGAATTAAAGGATGCCATACATAGCATTGCACAGTCCTCTGGGGAATGTAGTTCTTCTCTTCTGAGACAGGTATACCCAGAACTATCAATGATCTGGAGCATTAACTCTTTAACTCTTAAGGTACTACATGATGTTATGATGTGGAATACCAATACCAAAAATCATAAAACCATGACAGACCACTAGTCCTATCTCCAGATCCAAAAGGTTCTGAACCATGTATGAGCATACAACTATATCTATGAGGCAATATTTAGCAAAATGCAAAGTGCACTCATATTTCCATGCAAATCACCTTACTACTATTTTTGCTCTTGGTCTCATCAAGCCTCTGTTTTCATCATTTTTCTAGATGCTATCTCTTGGAGAACACAACATAACATCGCATTAAATGATAGGCCTCTTATTCTGATGGTCAGAGGGAAGAAATTCTCAGTCAGTCCTACAGAGCAGCATACTACAAGCACAGATGCTGTCATATTCTTTTACACTATCCTTCCAACAATGGAGTTCATTTGGATTTGCATTCTCTTTTAAGGAAAATGGAAATACAAACTGTTTTCTCTCTTGCTTCAGTTATAATAGCACAGTGTGCAAAATTTCAGGCCTGGTTTGATCAGATCCTCTGTTTCTCTTGGGATGCAGAGATAAAAGATGTTTAAGTGAACAATTGCACAACATATACCTACTGACATTTGTTTTCCCCGTTATTAATAACTGAATTAAAAGGTCTGGTTGGGCAGCCTTCATTTCCTCCTTTATTGAGTGGCCCCTGTATAATCAAGGAAGCTCTTATATGAACATTATCATTTATTCATTTTTGTGGCACATATGAGTTTTGTGTTGCAGAAATGTGTATAGGAAGCTTGAGAGAAAAGCACTAAATAGTAACACAGTACTTTATAGAAGTACCCTTGTTTTTACAATTTAAACAGAGCTGAAGAATAGGGTAATAACTTCATTGTACAAAGATATAGGATAAGATTTTTCTTATCTTAGTTCACATGTTCTGATTTTGAGAACATACTATGTAGTCAATGAAGTCTTTGTTCAATGGATAAGTTCAGTCTAAAAGACAAACGAGAAATTGCAATTCAGGGATGGCAGGTTTTCTTCATTCTAAGTGTCCTCTGATTTAAAAATAATTTCAAGGAACTATCTCTAATATAGTCTGAGAGCAGAGAACTTGGTGAGTATTAAGAAGAAAAGTATCCTTATATTTTCAGAATCAGTGAGACTGTTATTGTCTCTATAGACATATTTAAAAGTAATACATAAAATTTTACAAGGTCAGTGAAGACAGTCTGAAGTCTAAATAGCTGGGCACATAGGGTAAAATTTAAGACCCTTCTTCCATGAAAAGTTTAAGGTATCAATTCACCAAATCATCCAACAGGATACTAACTTGTGACATGATCTCATTTTCAAGGTATCTTTCTGGGAAAAATTTACATATTTTAACAAAAAGGGGAAACAAAAACACAAGCAAACAAAAAACAACATTGAAGAGATCAAGAGGAGGAGGACAGTGGAGGTGAATGCAAACCAAAAATAAAGAAATATATCAACAGTGGAGTGATTTATCTGCCACCTGAACCTACTAAATCATTGCAGTCTGTCTTTTCAAATGATACACAATAATTCAAACAAATAATAGTTTTAGTGCCAAACCGTCAGTGCTATGTTGTTGCTCAGAAACTAATTTTTCCTGTGTAGATTGGGAAATCTTCAGATTCTTCTTCAGAGCTCCATCTTCTCCACTGTCAGTGAAAGATTTTTAACTTTTGATGTAGATAGTTAAGAAAACAGAGTGCCATGAGGCAGAAGTACCATGATTTTTTGCCATAGACAGTGCTGTTGCTGATGTCAGTACTGAAGGTATAACACAGATACCAGTCTCTCTGCTAGTTATTATGTAATTAATTCTGTGTGTTACCTAGTAGATGTGTCCCCAGTTTAGAGGAAGGATCTAGTCAAGCTGTATAAAATAGGTACTGAGACATCCCATGGGCTTTGTTCTCTTGAACTGGAAAAAACTTCAAAATTAGCTTGTTTTATGAAGAAGAGATAATGACAATGAGATTGTGAAAAATCTGTTTTGAACTCGAAAAATATTACTTATATAGGGACAGCTTTGCACCCTAGAACTGTCTCTTCTCAAGCTGTAATTCTGTTGGAGTAATGGAGGGCTTCTGGTTATGCCTTAGACCCCTGAATGAACTTCAGAAGACTTTATCAATACTTCCTTCAGTGTAAAAATATTTCTGATGTTGAACAGCATTAGATTGTTATTACAAGAATAGCTGTTCTTCAGTAAAAGACCAGGGACTATACAGTCCATGCCTTGTCTAGGATGCTGCTCTGTAATAGTTTTCTTCAATTACCACTTTTAAAGGCATTTTATACAAATGAAGTTATTTGATTTAAATAGCTAACCTTGATAAATAGAGTTTTAATCTGTTTCTGGATGCCATACTCAATTACTCTATTCATTATTCAATTAAAAGAGAAATAAAAATTTCTTTAAGTCTTCCTTTCACATAAAAAAGTATTAAAATTGGTGTTCTTAATCTTATTTCATATGCTTACAGTAGAAGACTTTTATTTTCAACAGTTTAGACAAGAAGACAGTAAAATGTTCTAAGCAATAAAAAATGGCTGAATTGCTGTTAAAGTGTGTTATTTTCAAGTCCATTAATAATTTTAATTATATGGTGGAAAGTGAAGTAATGAATAAATAGTTAATTAATAATGGATTTATATTTGTCTCTGTCTTCAGTTGTGATCACCATTTGTTCAGTATTCCAAATCAGTAATTCCAATAAGGATGCTTAAAATCATAAGCTGTAATACTTAATTCCCTGTTCATTAGTGCTTTATTAATGTATATTTGCATGCAAATTGCTTTGATGTATCCAATGGAGGCCCAATTAGTCAAGACAATTGGCCAGATCTTCGACTACAAACAAGAACATAGAAAACAGAAAAGAAGGGCTAACAGAAATGGTTGTCAGTGGTCTGCTATCACAGCTGCAAATCAGAGGACATTTCCTCCAATTAATAAAGAATAAATAAGGAGACAAGTAGTTGGAGTCCTTGTGGCTAATGGAGACAAATAAACGTGCTGCGTTGCATTCCCATATCTTAGTCCAGGTGTCTTTCATCCTCACAGAATTCAAGATTTTAAGAAAGGTTGCTTTAGACCAGGGAGTGTGAACAAAGGTACTTTATGCAATATTAACATTTGTTCCAAGGCTCATCATCCCTCTCCTCCTCTGACCCTCAATCTCTCTCTTCCCCAGCACACCCCCCCTCTCTCTCACAATTGTTTTGATATTTGATTCACCATGTCTTTCATTCTATTAAAAAAACTTTTATGCAGAGCATGATATATAAATAATATAGATATAACTCCTCATTTTAGCATCTTTGCCTTTCTTAGTGACAAATGTTTGTTTCCTGCCAGCTTGTTGGCAAGAAACAGTAAAAATTCTCCTGCCAATTTCTTCCAAGCCTATTCAAAATAATTAAACAAAGAGAGTTTTTCAGAGGTTGTTTTATGGAAGCTATTTATCTTAACTCGGGAGAATCAAAATATTTGCTGATATGAAAGCTTTTCCTTGATAGCTATCTCACCAAGAAGGAAGGACACCTCTTTTTCCTCTACATTCTTTCAGTCATCTATCTGCACTGATTTCTTCAAAAGTGGTTTTAGAAGAGAAATAAGAAAGTGGCCATAGTTATACAGATTCTTCTTTGACCTATTGGCAGTAACAGTTGCAGGATTTTTTAGATTATAAATATACATTGCAGTTCCATTTTAGGCAAGGTCATAAGTAAGGACAACGATTCATCTTAATAATTGATCCTGATACTTTTTAATAAGATGTATTTAGGTTTTTCTACATTGAAGTAATTCACGTATGTCAACTCTGCCACCATGAAAAACCCTGGGAAGAGCTGTCAATATTTTTCTCATATCTGTAGTTCAGTTTGCCATTTTTCATACCATTTCATATTTTTCATACACACTTAGCTGACATGAGGACTTCGAAGATAATTTTAGGTTGGGATAATGCTACATGTCTCACCCCTCTCCACTTTAAATAATAGTGATAAATTATATGCTGCTAGTATACTGAAAGCTGCGTGCTTTGCAGCATAGATAAAACTATAAGTAAGAGTTGTTTTAGAAGGTAAACTCTTCATTTCCTAACGAAATTTAATCCTTCTCTAATGGGATTTGAAGTAAATTGTAAATAATTTTGTTCTGAATTCTCCTTTGGAACAATATTTAAGCCTTTCAAAATGTACACAATATAACCCTGTGGCCTGGAAATTATACACTCCTTTCCCAGATAATTTCACTTAACTTCAGTTTAAGAGTTACTAGATGTGCAAAAAACTACAAGGCTATTAGGTTATTATTATTTTCTTAAACTGACAGTAGTCACATAAATCCTACTCATTTGTACAGGATTAGGGGATATTAATATATACAGTAAATGGTATCCAATCTTATTATCTATTCTGTGCTTTACTGTTTCTCTTGCACCTTCTTATTCTGTCATCCTCACTGTGACTTTGTGAGTCACTAAAACTTTTTAACATAGATAGCATTATGCTATATATTGGAATAACTCTGTTTAAAAGGATCACAATTGATCCATGCCAGAGTTAACAGACATCTGAGCACATTTCATTTTACAGTGTCATTGAAGAAAAACAATTTAGATTCAATGGGCATTTGACTTGATATTTTTTTAATTTTTGTTGCTAGAAGCAGAACAGCTCCAAAATCATTATTATTCAAAAACCCATGAAACATACCACCCATAAGCTCATTGTGTATTTACCTGCCTCACTGCAACTACAGCAGGTCTGAACAAAACCAGGACTATTTATACACCAAAGAAGAGTGTTTAGAAACGTTAGAGAGAATAACAAATGCGGAACATCCTTGCTCACTCCCATGTATTGGTTTGCTGTAGCTTTTGAAATCAAGCCAGGAGGGAAATTACAGACCTCCAGTGCCCCAATGTAAATTTATTATGGATTGAAACAGCCTCTTGGGTGCCCATGTGCATTAATTCTCACTTCTGAAACACTCATGACAACTTGAAAATAAAAGAGAATTTATACCATTTGAGTAGCTGTCAGTTTTATTTTCTCTCTACTGGTTTAACTGTCTGTTTTTGTCTATAATTCTTTGGGATAAGCCTAAGCCTAGGTTAACAAATAGTTTTAATTAAAAATAGATTGAATAGATCAATCAACTATAACACAGAGTCCTTGTGAGCTTAGAGGATACAAAACCAGAGTCATGTTAATAATGTCCTATGTAGATTTAAACAGAAATGGCTATGCACTTTCCACTTACACTTGCTTTTAGAGCACCTGGAATGAATCTTTATTTTATTATACATTTTATAATACATTTCTAAAGCTTTGAGTGTTTTAATCATCCTCTGTAATGCTTAATACTCTATTTTCCTTACAAAATATACTTTTGATCTGTAAAAATGTGCTTATTTGTGTAGCTCTGAGAAGAGGCAAGTGAAATACAAGTTTCTAGTAGTGCACTAGGGCAGGTCTGTTGTATAAGCATAACAACTAAACATAATACATTGCTACCTCTTCAAAGAATTTTACCTTGTTAGAAACTCCCTTCATGGTAGAACTTCTAGTCAAAATATTGAAATATAATAAATTACAAGACTAACAAGATTTTCTAGATGATAACATCCAAAATTCTCTTCTGCTTCCTACCCAAGCTGATTTGTAAGCATTACATTTCATGAGGCAATCATGTAGTAACATGATGAAAGACTAAATATGTTATTCAGCCATCTCAGGTAAGAGATATTTTTCTGTTCACAAAGTTTTTTTGTATAACCTTCCTTCTGATCATTTTCTTCTATCTGCAGCTTCTTAAATCACAAGTCTTGGGTTGCTAGTCTCAGAATTTAGTGAGATGGTGGTGGTAACAAAATATGGCCTCACAATTTTCCCCTACAAAATACAAATACATGCATTTTAGCAGTGCATCTGAGTGAAATTTTTTGTGCATAAAAAGAAATCATGGCCCACCTTTGGGTTGTGACTAAAACAAAAAAATTAAAAAATTAAAGGTTTGGAACAAGGATCCATCCTAAAATCTAATATCAGAAATATTGCCAAGCTATTTTTGTCTGAAAATCATGTCTCTTCTTTTTGTAACAATACAGGTTTTATTAATTCAGGCTGGTAACCATCTAGTCATATTACTACAGAATTTCACTTTCCTAACAAAGTTCTTGAATATCACTTGCATTTTTTCTCCCCCTAAATTGGGTGGAGGCTTTCATAAGAGCAACTTTGCTGCTTTCCAGAATGAAAATATCTCTGTACTGGAGATGTTATTCTCAGTTAGCTGTATTTTCTGCAGGATATCAAGTAATGTAAGTCATTGCAGTTCTGAGATAGCAGAACCTGGCACAGTGCTACGCTGTTTCTCTTTCACGTGAACAATCACTAGTGATTAGAGAACATTAAATTTAGTAAATGTTGAAACTCTAAATCAACAGTGAACACATCTAAAACCATGGAACAATTTAAACTCACTTGTAAAGTAATCCTTAGCTGCTTATTTAGATGTTTCAAAATTTGCTTTGATGAACTAGAGTCAAGAATGAAGAATGTAATCATGATTCTGACAGTAATGAGTAGTAGGCAAACAAGAAGAAAAAAAATGTCCAAAGCAACCAAAAACTGATGACTGACCTAACTACTAATGGTATAAAGCACTAGCAGTCTTTCAGGCACAGTTTAGTGCTTTGTAGTCCTGCCAAGAATCATTACCTGAGGCACATACCGTTCTTTGACTCTTCTAATAAATACTACACTTCTGAAATGCAAACTACTCTTTTATCTGTAAACTCCAGAACAGATAGCTTTAAAATACCCTGAAATTCCACTCGTTTCCTTAGTAATCTGAAAATTTCCAGGTGGCTTTTGTTGTTGCAACTGCTGAAGTTCCACATCAGCCCACCCAGAGTGCTTCTAGGTAGAATGGACAAAATATTCCCTTCCAAATTATGTATAGCTTAAGGAAAACGTCGATAATCTATTATTTAGAAAAGTGATTCAAATCTTCGAAAAGTCATTAGCATACAGGTAGAGGTTGATTTGTACATCGAAACAGTGAGGTGCTAGTCCCCATGTTGCAATTCAAACTGAGTCTATAGCACTCATTGAAACTGCTTAGTATTAAAAGCAATGCTTTTCAAACGTTCTTGGTACTCTGGATTTCTCCAGGGTTAGCCACAGAGCTCTCAAAAACCAATGGTAAATATTATGGAGTTCCATTATTTGAAAGCTTCCTTACAAGATGCTCGTGTCATTATAGAAGAGATCTGAATAGATTACTGCTGATATATTAGCACACTGGCAATTGTCTGTTACATTTAATATGAAATAAGGGTGATACTTTTTAGATAATGATTTATTTGCATGCTTAAATTGAATTTTGGTGTGTGAAAATTCCTACAGCCATCCAGTCCAAGTTTGAGAAGTATCTGGCACATGGTTCCAAGAGATTTTCCAGTGGAATCAAGGACCAGATTAAGACCAAATTAATCTTCATCACCTTCATGAAGGTAGGCCAAGGTAGCTACAAATTGTAAGAAATATCATTATCCACCTATATGCAACTTTAAGTATTTATGCGCTTCATAAGTTTAGCCTTTAGTTACTAAGTCATACTTGGAATTAAAGAGTGAAAGAATCTTTGGTACTTTTTCCTAAAATTATGTTTAATCTGTGCATTAAAAAGCCCCCATCCGAGGCACAACTTTACACACGCAAATTGTTCCCTGTTCAGCTCTGTGAAAATCATCTGCCTGCCAATACACTATGAAGTTGTCCAGAACTAGTAATTTTGAGCAGCTCTCACGTGTTTCCCATTGATAAATGCTTGATTACTTATGGTGTAATAGATTCACACAATTAGTCTTGCTCATGATGAAATTTATGTCACAAAATGAGAGTACTGTTTTTGTCTGGAAGTTGTTACTTCTATTTTGTTTCCTTTCTATTTAAGTCTTGGGCTTTGACTTGCTTTGGTTTGTCTGGTTTTTGGCCAGAAGTTTTGTTTAAAAATACTCCTACCGTCTGTATTCTGCAGGTGCTAGGAAAGAAGATCTTCACTCAAAGGCTCTTTCAAAGTATTATTGTGTTAAGCTTTTCAGAGGTTGCATCCATGGTGATGTATAGCTTGACAATACAACAAGAAAAGAAATCCTATAGTTAAGATAAACATGCTGTTTCTACATACCCAGCCTTTATCTACTTAATACTCACAACTCACTGTGGGAAACTAGATGTTTGAAAAGCACACAGCCTCAGTCCTCCTTTCCAGTAGGTCACATGAACTGAACCCTCTCTATATAAACACTGAAATACCAGAAATGCCACTGCTGAAGAAGCTTATCCATCCTGAATTTTATAGTATCTGTCTGACTGATTTGTCAAAGAGATTTGCAGATAGAGGCAAAACAGAACTATTTTGATGTCAGGTTTCTTGAAGCAGCATTTAAAGCCGTAGATAAATGTGAAATCAATCAGAGCCTAAAAGGTTTCTAACTTTTCCATTTTCACTTTTTTCCCTTTTTCTTTCCCAGTTCTTTGCCAAATCTCTGTCTGCTGAGCAGATCAAATTTCAGATTCCTCTGCTTACCTGAGAGGAAAATCAGAAAATTCCAGTATAGAAAAGAGTTATTGCAGTCTGAAAATGATATGAATGTGACACAGTTAAATTCTCCATCACTGTGTCTTTGAGAGAAGCCTGATTTTAATGAGTACTTTTTTATTTTTTTTTTTATTTTTTTTATTTTTTAAATAATGCAGCACTTACCAGAGGTGTTTTTCTCCCTAGTTGTGGAAAATATGCAGCATAAAGGCAAATATTCAGGAGAGCGCAGAAACTGACCTAAGTCTATGAAGAGACTATCATCTATTTCTGAGAAAGGGGAAATAATGCAGGAAATAATTGTTTTTATCATTCAGGATTTTGTGTCTAGAAATATTAGCTTACGCTATGGTTGCACTCAGCAGGGTGTTTTGTAATTGCATTGAGCTAAAACCAAAGCTGAAAGATTTGTCTGAAATTCATGAAACTCGTGAAATGGTCCTTAATTTAAGAAACAAAGATGAAAGACACGAAATGCCATGTCTTAGGAGAGAGGACTATAGTGGGAACATTTAGGATTGTTTCACTAGACTTGGAAACTGGGTACCAGGAGAAGCTATAGCCATGAAGGAGTTGGGGAGCAGCCTGCTCCATAGCCTGGCTCTCTGTGCTGATGCAAAGGACAAAGTAATCTTGTTCTTCTGCCTGACAGGTGGTGACTGAAGGACTTTAGAGTGAACTTGGGTGAAAATGTAGAAGAAACAAACGATCTCCAAGGAAGACCCATACATTAAGAGCCTCTATTTTGCTCAGTGGTTTGAAAATACAGCCTTCATCCATAATTCTTTCTAATTTTCACAAGTAACATCCATTAATAAACCTTCTTCAATTAATGTTCATATGCAAAAATATTTTCTCTAAATCTTTTTGCATGTATTTGTCTATTCTGGGCACAAGGAATGCCCTCACCATTAAATAAGCTTTTAATTATTGCAGTTAAAATTGTACCTACATATTCAACTCATCCAAAGAGTGTTCTCTAGTGGCACAGAACTAATCATCAAGGTCAGGATAAAAGGGCCTTTTAAAAAGGATAAAAATGACAGCGGCTGCGTCCTGTTTCCAATTTATGGTGATTTTCAAGTGTCACAGCTAGAAAAGTAAAGGCAAAAGACAAAGTTTCTCATCTGTTATCAAAAAGCCTTTTTCAAAGAAAAAACTTTAAAAAAATGGGGGCATTCATTGAAAATAACAAGAGTAAAATGTAGGACACAGCAATTACTGTGCTGAAAAAGCACTGATGTGGATGAAATCCTTTGCCTCCATGAGAACAAGTAGTGAAAGGACAAACAGAAACAAATGTCTGAGTAGAGGCAAGGTCTGAATAAGCTCTAAAGTTTCTCAGATATAAATATCTTTGAAGAAATCTTGATTCTTTCCTTACAAAAACAATTAATGTTAATGCTGCTTGGTACAAATGTATCTATAGATATATTCATTTTTAATGTATTTTCCTTGTAGAAAGAAACATAAATATTTTATATGCATCCCTATGAACCAGGCAACATTAAAAAAATTATCCATGAAAAGGATTACAGTCATCCAGAGTCTTTTCTCAGCCACAGAATGACTTGGTCAAACAAACTATACTTGCTCAGTATGAAGGGTCCTAACTATCTTGGTCTAATACAAGAGCTAATCAGTTTTAAAATATGGTCAGTGTTCACATCTCATATTAAGAGTCATCTGATTTTATTGTTAAGAATGCACACAAAGCAATTATTTTGTAGAGGTATTCACAGAATATTTGCAAGATAAAATCAATACCTGTGAAATCAAATCTCACCCAGTTGGTAAATGATAACAGCTATTGACCTAAGTGTTTATTTTAGGCTGCGTTCAAATCTGTCAACTGCAGTGATACTGCACAGTTGATTGACTGATTGATTTACCAACATTTATTCTGACTGTTCTTGTTGGTTTCCTGTTCAGTGTATGTCACTGAACCTATATACAGAGCAGTAAGGATGTACATAAAATAGCTAAGTGGAATAAATAATCAAAACAAGAAATTATCTTTGAAAATGGGATATATTAAGCACTGGAGAGGCACTAGAATAGAACAGCCTTAGTGTTTTGCTTCAGATTCTTAAAAAAGAGAGATGAAATTACATTGTACACCCACATGCATATCTGTTCTACACAGGGAAACCAAACATTTATATCCCTACATCATGAAAACTTCAGAAATGGGTTTTACTAAACAGCCATCCTTTGAGTCAGCAAAACATTGTAGTGCCAGGGAACTTCCAGTCCAAGAAAATACATCCTTTTTTTCCTCGGAAATTCTCATCTTAAGTCAATGACTACACAGTCAATGCACAGAAGTAGCATACTTACTGCAGCACATCTGTGAAGTGCCCGCAGCTTCCCGAGTTTTATTGCGTGACATCAGGAGAAATAGACAGCATTAAATCTGGGGAAAAAAAAATTGTTTTTCTTAAAGGAACTTCAGCAGCTGTTGAGAGCTGGTATTGCATTATTAGTTTGTCCAAAAGCTGTTGATATATAAATCATTTTAGACCTTGCACTCCAGGTTGCTCTTAACAAGGTGAGATCAAGCTATTTGTGGATAGAAGCCCTGTATTTTGGATCAAGGTAGGGAGGCAGAGGATCTGACGGGACTAAAAATGTTCAGACTTTTGGACAATTATCAGTCCCTTGAAAAATATGATAGAAGATGAAGTCAGCCAGGCATCTTGGGGGACATATTTGGTATATAAACACCAGCTGTTCTATAGTAGAATTAGAAGATTTAGAAATCTAAATAAACCTAAACGCGGACTCTAACTTTTTATAATTATATTTACATCTGTCATTATTACAAGTACCAAAGATTTTGTTGTTTTGATTTGTTTTGTTTTTCCCCCCCAAGGAATCTCATTAAAAACTGTTTTGTTTTGCTTTCTCTGTCATTTATGTTTAAAAAAATGGTTAAAAAAATCCCCCCTTCTCATCTCAGGTGACAAATGGACTTTCTGTGACCAGACATTCATCAGAGTCACTACCTTCATTCTTTCAACTTTCTTTTTTGACACATTTTTTTACTAAGGTTCTGAATTAATTGGAAGAAAAAAACACTTTAATTACATTTTAGAATTGTTATTAATACAGTTCCCACTCAAATTAATAATGACCTAGAAAATGCTTCCTACATCCAAGAAGAAAAAAAAATGTAATCAAAAACATGAAAGCAGGGAAAAACTTACCACTTTCAACATGATTTTCAAAACAACAAAAAAAATATTCCTTCCTAATGCTATTTCTTCTGACCTTCATCTTGAAACAAGACAGAAGGCATCTAGCTGTATTCTTATTAAAAGTTTTAATCTTTGGTTTGTATTTTCTGTCTTTTGAATGCAAGGAGTGAACGATGCAGACACAATTCTATCTTAAATAGTATTAGAATCTCAACTTCTCACATTTGTATAGGCACTTGAAACCACTAAATACTTCAGATAAACAGAAAAAGGGCATATCTTCTGCTCATATTAACATCACTGGAATGTAAACTTTTTATCATTATTTGTGAAAGTCTGATTTACTTTCTAATAAGATTACTGAATTGCTGCAGAGTAAGAGACTAACACTGAAAACTAATTCCAAGTAATTTATTTATTTTTTTACTGCAAGAGGATTTAAGGTCATAACTATCATGATTAGGAGACTTGCTTTATTCTGCTGTCTGTTTATCACTGCCAGAAACACTCATATATACCCAGAATACAGTATTAGCAAGATGTCTGTAAAAATCTCATTCATAACTTTTCATGATAACCAAAACCAAGCAGAATATGAAGGAATATCAAATTTATCTAAAGTGCAGTATGGTCACAGAAGATGAACTGACAATAAAAGAATTTTTGTCTAGCTAGGTATAGAAGAAAGTATATGTTAAAATCATTTTTCCTTTCCCTCATACTCCTAGTTGTAATTGCATGAAATGTAACTGTCTATGAAGAACCATATTTTATCAGCAAGGTATGAAGACAAAGGAGAAAAAACTGTTTGGAACAAAAAAGGGAAAAGAATTAAAAAAAACTACTTTTTTGTCAATTAAGGAGTCATCTATGATCTAAGCTGTAGATTTTAGTCTGTAACTAATCTTATCTTCCGTAGAATCATAGGACCATATGATTTGGAAGAGACCATCCCTATGTTAAAGCGGTTTCCTTACAGTAGGTTGCAGAGATAGGCATCCAGATGGATCTTAACTATCTCGAGAGAAAAAGGCTCTAAAACCCCTCTAGGCAACCTGTTCCATTGCTCTGTCACTCTCATCATAAAGAATTTTTTTACTTGTGTTTTTATGGAACTTCCTGTATTCCAGTATCTTCTCATTGCCACTTTTTCTATTGATGCATACCACTAAGACGAGCCTGGCCTCATCTGTTTGATTTCCACACTTTGATTACTTATAAACAGTGATAAGATCCCCCCTCAGTCTCCTCATCTGCAGACGGAACAGTCCCAAATCTCTCATCCTTTCCTCATATAGGAGATGCTCTAGGTCCCTAGACATTTATGTTGCCCTCTGCTGGATTCTCTCTATGAGATTGCTGTCTTTCTTGAATTCAGGAACCCAAAACTAGACAAAATATTTCAGATGTGGCCTCACCAGGACAGATCACAGGGGGAGGAGGATCACCTCCATTGACCTGCTGGCCACGTTCTTTTTAATACACCCCAGGATATATTTGTCTTTCTTGGCCATAAGGGCATACTGCTGGCTCTTGGCCAACCTGTTGTCCACAAGAACCCCCAGGTCTTTTTCTGCAAAGCTCCTTTCCAGTAGGTCATCCCCTAACCTGTACTGATGCACACAGTTATTTCTCCCCAGGTTTAAGACTCCACTTTGAGTCTCAAAAGTTCATTTGACTGAACTTTGTCAGATTCTTCTCTTCCCAACTGTCCAGACTTTACAGTCTGTTTCACTTCAGTATGATACCTCCAAAGAAAATTCTGTCCACCTTCTTTTTCAAAAGGTCTTTACCAGGCTTCCTATCTTCTCTGTTGGCATTCAGCCAGGTAGTTGTATCTCTTTGCACTGAAGTATTTAGAACCAAAATATAAGATTGCTGTTTATTCACGTATTTCTCACTGCATTTAACTGTGCATGACTGACCATGCTGATCATATTGGGACAAAGAAAAACAAAATACATTCCTTAGATTTAATCTATTTCAAATATGTGTAACATAAATCTAAGCTAGTTGCTTTTGTTTGCTAGGTATAGTAAGAATAGAGTTTATGCCCAAGGTGCACTGCAGTTTTTCAGCTTTATCAATTAACATTTTGAAAATAATCCTGCTCTCAGCATTCTCAGTCACAAATGTTCTCTAACTACAATCTCACATTCAACACTAGATTAGCTTTTGTGGAAAAGCTTGCTATTGTTAAGTGTTCTGTTTGGACAAACAATTACGTTGTTCCCTGTGCTTAAAAATTTCTGTCTTGTACAGTGTTATTTATGTTAGAACTTTGAACAGCAATGAAGCAACCTTGCTTTTTGGTTTTATGCTCATTTATATACATTTCAGTTTAGTGAAATAAGAGAGCTAGTGCTAGCATTTATCAGCATTTTTCAGCTGCCTTAGAGCTCTGTTTATTAGAAAACTTGTGCATGATCAATAAATAGCAGTAGTTTATGCTCTTTATTTTGCAAAACAGTTCATTTAACAACTGCATGTGATCTGTTGGGGAAAAACCTGATTAATGATATCTGCATTATTTTAGAACTATGGAGATAAACATAGAATGAATCACTTAGAGGGGAAAAAAAAAAAAACAAAGAGGAAAAAGACATAATACAGCGTACTTTAACACACTTTAGAGTTTATTTTATTTGGAGTACCCAAATTCATGTGATGCATATTCTTAAAGTATGTCACAGTTGGATAATTAGGCAAACAGAAAAACAAACAGATGCAGATAATAAATTGTATATATATATTATGCATTTATATATATACAACCCTCCCACTGTAAAAGAAAGCAAGTTTGAGACCACCTGATGAGAATGAATGTGTAAATGTCTATGGGAACCAGATGACATGCATCCCAGGGTTCTGAACGACCTGGCTGCTGTGGTTACCTAACCACTCTCCAACATACTTGAAAAGTTGTGGCTGACAGGTGTAGTTCCTGGTAAGCAGAAAAAGCAAAACATCACTTCCATCTTTAAGAAAGGCAGAAAAGAAAATTCAGGAAACTACAGTTCACTGGGCTTCACATCTATACCAAGAAAGATCATGGAACAGATCGTTCTGGAAGTTCATGCAAGATGAGGAGGGTATCCAAGACAGGCAGCATGGCTTCACAAACAGTAGATCATGCCTCACCAATTTAGTGGCCTTCTACGCTGAGAGCATATTGATGTTTCTCCTATGAAGACAGGCTGAAAGAACTGGGCTTATTCAGTCTGGAGAAGAGAAGGCTCCTGGGTGACCTTATTATGGCCTTCCGGTACTTGAAGGTAGCTTAAAAACAGAATGGAGACTGGCTTTTTGCACAGCCTGATAGTGATAGGACAAGGGGGAATGACTTAAATGAAAAGAGGGGAGATTTAGACTAGATGTTAGGAAGAAATTATTTACTCTGAAGGCGAAGAGGAATTGGAACAGGTCACTAAGAGAAGTTGTGGATACCCCGTTCTTGATATGTTCAAGGTCAGGTTGGACTGGGACTTGGGCAGCCTCATCCTCTAGGGAGAGGAAATGCTTCCCAAAGCAGGTGAGCAGGGACTAGATGATATTTGAGGTCCCTTCTAAAACAAACCATTTGATGATATTACAGTTCTATGTTTCTCATACATATATAGAAGGACTATACGCTTATCCCCCTTTCCTTTCAAACTGCTCACTCCTGTTCTCAAGAAAGTTAGCAGTATGAAAAAGTAAGGAAGTGAAGACTCACGTTAAATTTCCTCCAAAGCCAGTGCGGAAGAAATCTGAAGGGATTTGACACAATAATTATTTAAATTTGTCAAATTGTTGGTTCGTTTGAAAATTCTATCTTTTCTGTGATTGATGATTCAGTGGTGTATGTGTGAGCTTTTGTGGGTTTTATTACATTCCTTTTGTTCTTCCTTCCATTTACTTTATCTGTCTATCTTTCTGCTTAATAGCTGAAGTAACAGCTGATATTCAAGCTAATTTGCTCACAGAAGTAGAGGAAGTCTTTGTTTACTCTGTTCATGCTTACCTCATACCCTATCTTTGTTTAACTTCAGTAAGTCAGGTTTTCTAATCAGACTGGGAGCTGGTAGGTAGGACACCACAGAATAATGCCCATCTTTTGGCCTTCTTTATAGAAGGGACTCTTTTACTGTCACCTACTCAGAAATCTGATCCCTTGTAAAAAGTGACCAAGGATAAATATTTCCTGAATAATTTCTTCCTGATTCACTCTTTCTAGATAAGATTACTAAGGTGGTAAGAACAGTGATTTAAGTGTTTTTATTCCAATTCCAACTGAATTTTTCTGGCCACATGAAATAATTTGTGATGATCTGCCTGCTACTTGATGTATATAAGTCAGTTTTATAGGAAAACTGTCCCAGATTACTGGCTGATCACACAGTGCGCTAAGACACAGAGGCAGTGATTCTTTCTGAAGAGTTATAATATCTCAGTTTCGCACTGAAAACTCTTCAGTTCTGTATGTGTGGAACTATGAAGACCATTAGTGGGACCATTTCAAATATTGTTGAATAGGATATTTCCTTGTGCCTGCAAGAAAGCACCACGACAGCAGAGATACCTCTTGCTGTAGTCTAGTTAAGGATGACCTTTCTAGGCAAATCAAAGGCAGTATGATGTCGACAGCTGTAAACCTAGGAGACAGATGACCTTTGCAAAGAAAAAATGTGAGGTCAAACAGATTCCCTGAAGTCAATGCTTCATCTTTTTCTTTTACGAGCAAAAGTTATTCTTCTAGCAGCAGTAAAAAGAGGCTTTTGCTCAAACTAAGACAACAGCTATTCAAATCATCTCTTTTCCTAACTTCACACTTCCCTAGCAGAATGAACAAAGGCAGGATTTTCTCTACAGCAAACTCATAACTGGACCACCATATATTGTTCAAAATTACAGAAATTTGCAGTCCAACCGACACATGTACAGACCCAAATAATCAAAGGTAGAGCCTCAGCTGTGCATAAGAAGCATGACACTGATCAGTCTTTGTGGACTGTTGTGCCCAATTTTCTGTTGAGTTATGCCAGAGTTTGTTTTTCACAAATTTGAATGAAAAGTGCAGATTCAGCTAGAATCTCTCTGCTGCTGTCACTCTTCTTCCAGATCCTTTTTGTATGTAACAGATCAAAGAGCAGTCACTGAAATATTCCAGAAGAGCACTGGCTATTCTGTTTTCATGACTGCTTTGTTACTGTCTTGTCTGTACTTCTTCTGTATTAACACAATATCATTTCACCTTTAGCTCAACACTGGCTATTTAGCAATACCATCTATTGTCCCAACACTTAAGTGTACTAATAATTTTCGACTGTTCCCCAGAGTTTAGTCATGAATTCTCCTCAGTGGCATTTCAACTACTTCTGGCTTAGTTTTATAGGTCCTAAAATCAGCAGGTTGCATTTCTTATAGACAGCAGTTTTCCGTGTGGCTGGAGCTGATTTCTTCTAGCTTCATCTGTGTAAAGAAAGTTAACTAGCTGGAGAGATGCCCAGTTGAATCTCTAGTGAAGGAAATATTAAGGATCACAATCACTCCAACCTGAGATAAATCACTTACTGAAAGTGCTAATCTCAGTGATTTTCTCCAAGCAAGACCACAAGATTTAAAGGCTAAGAGTATCTTGTCATCCTGGACATGGTTCAGTACAGGTCTGCAGTGCCTATGCAGATCAGCAATGAGATGTACACCCATCAACCTCTTTTCAGAAGCCACTCCTTCAAAAAGGTTGTGTCTGACAGTTTCTTCTCCTGATGCACCTACTATATATTTTCCATTAAAAAAAAAAATCAAAAGACAGAACTAAATGAGTACTCTGAGGAGATTTTAGCTGCAGAGACAGGAAAATATATATATATCAACTATTATAGTCTCATATATGGACTAAGGAATAATAATTACAAAATAAGAGTAGTTAACACAGGTTAAGAGTAGTTTCTAGTCATAATACATGCAGAGAGGAGGCCTTTCAGATGGCCTAGTAAAAAGAACAATGATTTATTTGGGCTTATTCTCTCAAAATGTTGATTATGGACATAGAAAACTCTCTGTGTTCTAGGTAGACAGACCATAAGACAATAATTTCTAGTAAAAATAAAAGATTAGAAAAACAGTCACTTATCAAGATTTGAATATATTAGATTACATACAAATTACTGGCAAATAGCTTCAAGATTACTAAATGCAGGATTCGATTCTTCCAAAAAAATATTGGTTCTGTACTCAGTTTGAAACGATGTTACTGAAAGAAAAATAAGATGCAATACTAAGATACTTCCCATTCTTTTTTGTGATTGTTGAAAGAAGAGTAAAATTGGTTTGCTAAAGTGTGGCCCTTCTGTATCTGGAAAAGGAGGTGCTGGAAACAAAAAAAAGGAAATGATGTACTTTATCTGGCACATCTGAAGCACTGTGAAGCTGAGAAGGGATTTACATTGCAGAATGGGAATACCAATGGAGTGTGGGTTTAGCTACTTGTGATGTGCACAAGGAATGAGGAGAGTGGATCTACACTAGGACAGTGGATCTCTACACATTCTGTGACTTTTATATTCATGAAAAATCAAGACAGTTTAAGACACTGAAGAGTATCTATCCACCATAACATGAATCTAATTAGATCCACTGAAGCAGTCTAACTTCACGAACTTACTACCTCATGTTTGTGAACTGCTGGGAAGCAATGTTTAATAGACAGAGCTCCCAAATCCAACGTGACTGGGGTGCACCCAGCAGACAGGCTGCCATAAGTATGTTTTCACCACTGCTTTAAAAACCCATACCCATAAAATATTGGAAAAACTTATTTGTGGTAGTGGTTCTGTACATTCAGATAAGTTTCCTGTGCAATGAGACACCTAGCCAAGAGCATAAGCCTTGAACACACAGCAAACATGCTAACAAGACTAAGGCACCACACATCAGTGTTTCCCAATATTATGACATGTTTAGGAACACATGCTTTGAAAAGCTGCTGCTTCGTATTCACTGTTGAGTTCTTTTCCCTTTGGAACTGGTTTAGAATTCAGATATTGACTATGAGATCGGCAAACAGGAGGGTGCTGATTCTTGCAAGAACATTTGAAAAATAAGCAGACCTCTTAACTGACTTTTCTCTTGATACCAGCAGCTAAAGTAGTACAGGCTAAAGTGCTGAGAAACAAAATGCACAGGAAAAAAAAACACTAGCAACATTAACAACTGACATTTCAGACCAAAATGAGTTTTCTGGTAACCTTGATGGATTGTCCCTGCTTCATTCCTATCAACTCTTTTGCAAATAATCATCTGTCACAACTGGTGCATCATCTGCTGTCACTCATCTAAGCTTTCATTTAGATTCTACCTGGATTAAATTCAAAAGGTAAGCGCGCATAATGGAGCTGAGAGAGAAGTATAAAATTATTTACCCAGTAAGTAATCTCTCTATGAACCAGCTTGCTATGTTAAATTTAGTTGTTATTTACTGATGAATATAATAATTTCAAAGATTCATGAATCATTACTCAGAATGTTATCCAGCATAATCTCAGTTATCCTTCACTGTATCTCTGAAGAGGACCACTGGCCAGATTCTAAGACCTAACTTGACATTCCTGAGAAAAAAATCTGTTATCCCAGTAATTCACCCTCCTTCATTATTGTAACACCACTACTCCCCTCCTCTTCCAAATGTTCTTTAGCAATCACGATCTGAAAACTCCTGATATGTAACTTTTCAACTGTAGTGAGAAATTAATTGATGTTCCCCAAGAATCACCTTCCTCATAAACCTATTGACTAAGCTGGAAGGAAAACATAGCAAAAGAAATATCAAAATCCCCAGAAGTAATGAAGCTGTATTTGATGTACTCCCCTGTATTTTATTGAGGTACATCATTTGACAGCTAGGTCACTTCCCCAGTCATCACCTCATTGAAAGACTTCACCAATACCTGCTTGACTGAAATCTGTTTTTCTTGGTTCCCAAAACAAATTGCCTAGTGGTATTCTTTGGAGGTGAAAGGAATTTTAGACTTAAGACACAGAAAGATGGGTTTTGATAGTTCTCCTGACCTTCAGCAGGCTTTTCTTAAACTTGCAAAGTCCTTGAATATCTCTGCAGTAAAATTTATACTAAATCTTAATTACAGTTCTTTTCTTACAGGGTTATTGATCTGGAGACTTGAAAGTCAGAGGGCATACCTACATAGTTCACAAAAGATTAGTTTTTTAGAATATATGATGCTTTTTAATGTTTATCAATGCTTTGCTCTGGTGCTTTATGAAGAATTTATTCATTGCAGAGTTCATTATTTTCACTCAAAATGAAATAATTGTCCATATAACTATGTACATGTATATATAAGGCCATGGACTACACTCTTGGCTAATTGTCTTCAAGGTCAATATATGGCTAGAATGGTAGCATCATTGGTATCTGATTTTCAGAAAATATCTTACAAGTTGAATGATCATCTTAAGTGAAGAAACATCACCCTTGTCATCACAGATTAATTTTGGCAAGAGAAAAGTTAAAAATTTTCATGTACTCTTTGACTGTTTCCATGAATGTGTGAAACTCTAAGGAAAAATGTCTCTTCTATTTCTGAGTGTTTGTGAGGAAAAATGAGTTTTGTGGTCTGTCACTATATATATCATTGTCTGTCTATTTATGTATCTATTTGTTTCCTTACGCCTTTATCTATAGATCTCTAGATAGCTAGAAATAGACAGGTAGGTATACAGACAGATAGTTACAAGCATACTCACATACAGACATATAGATCTGTATGGTTTTCATGTCATCAGATAGATCTACCAGTGTGTCTATCTATTTATCATTATAGAAGACATTATATAAAATATGTACCCAGGGTTTTCATTCTGAAGCACAGGTATGCAATTTGGTAGGGATCAGATGTTTTCTCTGAAAATCCTTTCAAGTACTAAGGACATGTTGATTAAATTGGTAGTCCAAGGAAGAGATTAAACTCATTCTTTTCCTCTTGAGTCGTGTATAACCAGGTATTGATTGTACCCGCATAATTTTTTGTTGTTCAGTGCTTCCTAAGCAGTTGAGTGTCCTTCCCTTACAGTACTCCTAAAAAAAGCTAAAGTTGGACCAGTAAAGAGGAAGACAAAAACTTCACATACTAGATACACAGTGGTTTATAGGGAGAAATAAAAGAATGTTAAACATTACAGTTAATTCATCATTTTATATATTTACATATATGGTGCTTTTCTAGAATCCAGGAACCTGCTGTCAAGAGATTAGTGTAAACGATCAGGTGCAAAGTCTCCAAATGCACTTTTCCTGGCATATGGACGCCAGATTTTCACAGTGTGCATCATAACAGTCTTTCATGCAGTAAAAGCAGAACTGAGCCTGTCACTTCTGGTGCCATGTGGGTCACAAATGTGCTGCTGGCAGAGGATCACCCACTCAGTAATATAAGCACCTATACAACTCTCCAGCATAATTATATAGACTGAAAACATGATTTTATTTAAGTTCTGTTAGAAAGCAGACTCAGGATGTTCAAGAGTAAATGTAGGAAGACTATTACATTTTTCTTCTTGGAAAAATTAGACTTTGCCTTGCAGCAATATTTTTTTCAGACAATTTTTTCTTTTGCTGCTTTTATGCTGAGTTCAAAAGTGATTCACTGACAGCTAATATGATAAACAAATCTTGTTTTAGAAAATATAACACTGAGCCTTGCTTTGCTGTATGTACAGATCATATAATCATAGAATCCCTAAAGTTGGAAGGGACTTTTAAAGGTCACCTAGTCCAACTCCCCTGCAATGAACAGAGAAATGCACAGGTTTCTCAGAGCCCTGTTCAGCATGGCCATGAATGCCTTCAGGGAAGGAGGATCCACCATCTCTCTTTGCAGTCTGCTTAAATGCTCCGTCACCCTCACTGTAAAAAACTATTTCCTTATATCCAATCTCCCCCTCCAGGCCGAACACCTGCAGCTCTCAGCCAGTCCTCATAGGAGAGGTATTCCATCCCTTGGATCATTTTTGTGATCCTCCTCTTAGCACACTATAGTTTGCTATTGCTTTTTTCTCCTACAGAACTGACTTTGTAAATCTGAACTGCTGCGACAGCAGCAGATTGGGCACACATTATTTAAGCCAGTAAACCTCAGTTTGGGAAATCATAATTGCATTTCATAATATGTAAAATGAATTATGAATTTAATGTAGTGCAAGGCACAGACAGAATAAAAGATGGAAGAATAAACTTATATTCAATTTATCATCTAGAGTCAGGAGACTTTTGAGACTGCTGTTCTCTTAAAAGAAGACAAAAACTTCACCATCTGAGCCCAAAGGAGTATTTAGTCTGAAAGAATCAGAGCTCAGTTAAGATTACAGAAAGTGAGTGCAGGGTCACACAGTCGTAATTGAAGACTGCAGCCTCAAAAGCCACTGCCACCAGGAAGTCCACTAGCAAGCTGCAAATTTTAGACATTTGTATTTTGAACATATTTGGATTTTCCTTCTATAAAATAAGTGTCGTGCTTGTTCTACAGACAAGTAAACTACAGTAAATTAAATGATCAGAAATCAAAGGGTCAGTGGTATCCAAATTACTTGTACATCAGTTTCTACCTGTATCCTCACAGATGTAAACAGGAACTATCTATACTATTACTGACGTCCTCTGAGGTGGAATAAAATTAGAATATTAAAGTTTTTCTTGTTTTAGACTTCAGATTAATGCCATGAATATTTCTAACATTCTTAAGCATTAATATTTTCATGTTCTTCATAGTAAGAAAACAGATTTCAAATTCCCCTCTGCAACAGGATGTACAGTTCCCTTGAAGTTCAAGGTATCTAAATAATTATAGTAATTCCTGTAAAGAAAATAATAACTTCAAAAAATAATAATAAAAAATAAAAAAAAGGATTAACAATGGGCATCGGGCAATATAATTCTCACTGATTGCTATTATAAACAAAAGAAAAAACCTTTGGAATTAAAATTCTATTCCTTTGTATATTCACTTGGATCATTTTGGACCCAAATTCTCCAATGTGTTACAATGATGTACATTTTAACTAAATCCCATATGAATGTAGTTAATATAAATGCAATAGAAGGTGAAGTTTACCTGGCTAAACAGATTTGTTTAGCCTCTGAAGTCTGGCCACCTCCCCAGATCCTTCACTAGGTGTGATCTCTGGCAAAATCCCATGCACAGACTGTCAAGAATATAAATAAAGCTTGTGAAAGAAATGACTCTTAACTGGTTTTACATGCCAATACCTTGAGTTTTCTTCCAATTTGGAGTAAAGCCTAATATCTTGCAGTTTGGATTCCAATGACAAAATATGTTCCTCCCCAGTTCATCACAGTGACTTCCATGTCAAAGTATATATCACTTTTTTTTGTGCTATTATTAGATCTACTCAACTCCAGAAGTTATAACCTTATAAAACTAGAAATTTTATTTCAGCTCAGCGAAAGGACTAAGGAAAGCAATTCAACTTACTGGTCAATATTTAACAACGATAAAAAAAAGACAGCAAGTTCATGGCCTAGTGTATTTTCTGTTCTTCCCTCACCCCTGCAAGCAGGGAACATATAAGGGATTTGTGCATAAAATGGGAGTCTATAAGGTATTTCTTAAATAGCAAAGACTCTGGCCTTAGCAGCACCTAAGCCCTCAGGAAGACAGCCTAATGCATTTCCATCTCTCTTCTTAAGTTTAAAATCAGAATTTTCCTCACTGTATCACCAAATCTTCCAATTCACTTCACTAGATATTATTGATAACATCAACATCTATTTGTACAGTGAATGCACGTACTTTGAACAAAGGATACATACATAACAGGTGGCTTCTTCATGTTTGTACCATCTTCCTTTGCACCTGTAATTCTCCCTTCACTAAGTATCACCTTGCCAAGCTTAACCTTCCTTCAGTCTTTTGCTACCAGTCCTACCAGAAGGCAAACATAGTGTTGAAAATCTTATAAGGCACCTTAACTTTTTATTTTCATTTGTTTTCTTTTCTCTTTAGAGCAGTATCCAAGAGCAGCAAGATACTTCTCTGAAAAGAAATTAACATTTCAACGTGTGAAAAAATAATGAATTATTAAGTAGTAATTCCATTATGTTAGTAGACTAAAAAAAAAAAAAGAACAAGGAAAAAAACCAGAGCTTTAGTAAATTACTGTAATTTTTGGAAGAGATGATTTGCATTTAAATGTCAGTTACAGTTTAACTACATGAAGTACCTTGGCTAGCTTAAAGAACTACAAATTT
>VXAB01008249.1:0-37729 GCA_013399175.1 Odontophorus gujanensis | reverse complement strand
TAAATAGGAGGGAGACTGACTTTACCCAAGTGATGGTGATAGTGGTAGGACAAGGTTGGAATAGTTTTGAACTAAAAGATGGGAGATTCAGATTAGATGACAGGAGGAAATTCTTTGCTCAGAGGGTGGTGAGGCAGTGGAATAGACTGCCCAGAAAAATTGAGGAGGCATTCAATGCCAGTTTGGATGGGGCTCTGGACTACCCAGGTTATTGGCAACACTGCCTTGGTAGGGAGATTAGAACTGGGTAATCTTTAAGGTCCTTTCCAACCCAAGCTGTTCTATGATTCAATGATACTAAACCATTGATTCTTTGGAAAGATGAGAGGCCTTGGAGGGGTATCCAGAAAAATTAGCACACTGAGCCATCAGCAATGCCATGAATGGAGTTCAAGAAGCTTTGGGCACTTGGGTTATCTGGTCCAAAGGAAAGGCAGGATGTGACCTCCTTGTTCTCTGCACCTTCCTGAGAGGTGAAAGTAACAATTTCTTCATAATATGCAGGAACAGCACAAGGCTGAGCAAAGGGAAATTCAGACTGCACATGAAGACAAGTTTGTTTACTGTAGTTTAACACTGGAACAGGCTTCCTTGTGGGGTAGTTGATGCCCTGTGCCCATCAGAGTTCAAGAAGCATATGGATAACACTTGAACGGTATGTTTAATTTTCTGGTGAGCCCCAAACCAGTTTGACAGAATCGATGATCTGTGTATGTCCCTTCCAAATGTAACTATTGTATTGGACTGTGTTGTACAGTACTGTATTGTATTCTGTTCTGTTCTCTTCTGCTCTCTTTCATTCTGTTCCATTCCATATTGCCACGAGAGGAGGAACTCCATCCTACTCAACAGGAAAAGGAGCAGTATGAGATCACTGGTGCTCTCTTTTTTCAAGTGGATGTTTTTTGTCCCTGTTTTAGACTGCGATGCCAGTTGAGTACTTGCATGTATATCTTCTTTATACCTATATAGCGAAGACTTCAGGCATGCTTGCTGGCCTTGTCTCCCTTTCTGATATCTTTGACAGGGAAAGATGCAAGGTTGGGGAGCATCCTCATGCTGCAGTGCCAATTGCTACAATACAGACATTCTTTCTCAGTGCAGTATTTAAAATATTTAATCTGAAAATATTTGTCTGTCTCCATTAGACGTACCCTAGGCTTTTGCTCCTCACACAGTGATTTTTCAAAGATTTTTTTTAAAGGTGGTGCTTTTCAGAAATACCTCAAATATTCAGCAGTAACAGCATCATCAACAACAACAAATACATGATTTTCCTTTCCTTTCTCCTAGTGTGCTTTCATACTGGTTAACAAGTCAGCATATTTACTACTTTTGTTCTTATACCCTTGCAGAGAGGCCAGGAAGTTATTAGCCTCTATGACCAAAGAAGAGAGGAGAATTCCAGGAATTGCCCAGGTATGCAAGAAAAACCCATTGCAGAGTGAGGACTTCAGTTATGCTGTAATTACCCTGTGTGCCATGCAGTGCTGAAAGTTCTCTTTCTATCTGTTGTACAGAACAAGAAACTCACTTGGTCATCAGTCCATCACCAATGTTAACCGAGAGTGTTTGGCATCACATTGGACTGAGTGCTGCATGGACTCAACATCAGATGGGCTGTGTCCTGCTAAAAAGCAGCAGCTGACATTGATAAAGACTCTTTTTCTGATGAAAGGTGGGGAAAGCATCACTAGCCACCAGTCAGGAATCAGTTGTTGGAAAACTCTGATCTAGATTCCCGAAGCAGCCAGACACAGTGAGTTCCCACACACTGTGGGAAATGTGTCCCATATGTCAAAGGCCAGAATGTTGTTCAAGTAAAGGAGAGGAGACACATAAAGAACGGTAAAAATTAACAGGTGACCTGAAAAAATATCCACACATGCCTTGTTATTGGACCACTGTCCTAGCAGGTGATAAGATACAATCCATGCAGAAAGATCAGACTCTTAAAAATGATAACAAAGTTGAATATATTGATTTATTTCAACTTCTTAGCTAACTCAATTCCTCTGTTTAACTAAGTGGAATTACTTGCAGAGTGAAATGAACAAATACTGGGTTGACATTGTACTTTGTACTTACACAGAGTTAGTGGTGACTAAGTTTGTCTTCTAGCAAGACTCACCTATGGAGAAAAGTTACAACACGTCAGCATTTGAATTTGAAGCACTTCCACTGTTTTAGAGAACTCTACTGTCCTGGTACATTGAAAATCAAAGCTTCCTTACAAAGCTAGGAAGAAGGATCGCCAGTTCATGTCATTAATCTCAGGTCTGACCAGGTAGCTCCGACATACTGCTGGACAGAGGGCAGTAGCTATTCACTGCAACCTCAGCCATAGTGTAACACAAATGGCTTATTTTCAGAGTATCTGATCTATTAAACAGGGAGGTGAAATGCACAATTAGTATCATAGAAATGAGCTTCAGTCCATGATACATCTTAATTAGCTATGTAATTTTAGTTATGTTCCATTTGTAAACTCCAGTCTCTAGTAATTGCTGTTAGGATGTTGACTTTTTTTTCTTTTTTTCTTTTTTTCCTTTTTTCTTTTCCTTTTTAGCCTTGAAGTATAAAGGAAAGAGAAGTATTTGGCAAATTGAGAGGAAAGTTGACTGATTTAAATGAGGTTTCAGCATAAACACTCTTTTCCACATCTCACAGTAGATGTGGACTGCATCTGGGTTTTCGAAACTTAAATTCAAAAGTCAACCAACCAAATATCTCTGCTAGTCTTTTCTCTTGTGATGGAGTCTATACTTACTTTCCCAGTTCTGGTAGGATCTATTGATATTTCATCTCAGGGATACAGAATACAACAGACACTAACTTTTATTTGTCGTATTTTAGTCCGGTTTATGGGAGCCAGGATCGTTGTTTAAAAGAAATTATGTTCCCCAAAGCAGGAAGATGTATAATCATTCTTCTTAATCTGAAATACTTTAGAAAGTACAAACTTCAAGTCTTACACTTGAAGCACTGCTGTTAGCAAGGAAAGGGCTCATTTACAGTTGTTTTTATTTTCTCTAATGTCTCCTACTGATTTTGACAGTAGCAACAAGCTAGATATCAGCAGGCCTCAGACACCCTTAAATGTGATACCCAGATATGCCCAATGGGATTGACATGACAGTGCATAGTGCTTTAAAGTGTGTTTTGCAAAGGGTGAATAGAGGTAAGCCCTGGGAGCAATTCCCTATTTCAGACTAGAAGGTGAAGGATCATACCTCCAGGGAGGCAGGCTGCAAATGCCGTTGGCAGACAAAGCAAAATCACTGATTCACTGGAAATGCTGATGAGAGAGCTGAGCTCACTCCAGACAGTTGGTTACCTGTTGGCTTGGAGAGAAGGAGTGAAGGGACTGATTAGGAGCCACGAGATGAAGGTTTGAGAAAACATTTGCATTCAACATACTAAGAAACTTCCCTGGAACTGTTAGCAGATCATAGAGAATAGACATTTCATAATTCAGTAGACTTTTATTCAACAAAAAGTCACTGAAAGCAGTCAGCAAGTTATCCTGGGGTTTATTTCCCCAGCCTTGCAAAGCATACATCACATTGCTGCTTTTATTCAGAGAGACATTTCATTAAAGTAGAAAACACTTTCATATGAAAGAACTGCCTTGAAAAATTACTGAGCTTGTAAGATCTTCTAATGCTACTCATAGGTACTTATTAGCTAATCAGTAATTAACTAGTAGCTTATAATCAATTACAGTAAGAACAACAATTACTAGTTCTCTGGTGATACAGAAGGGCTAGACTGGACACAGCAAGTGACTACAAAAACAGCACCGAACTATGATGCTCTGCCTACTCAAACTTCTCAGCTCTGCATTTGATCTGCAAATGTTTGTCTCCTGGATTGCAAGAACATCATGGAAGTTCAGTAAGCTGGGAATGGGACTCCAAGCACTTCATACTCGTTCATGTAGGTACTAGGGAGGAGGATGACTGCCAGAAAAATAATTATCAGCCTGAGATATTGGCTGAATATACCTCAGCAATATTGTCTTATTTTTCAAGACTGTGGTCACTCTAACCAAGTTTCCCCAGTCACGTCTGGGATTTGCTTAATAATTAAGAGTCAATAGTCAGTAGTCAAGAGAACCACTGTCTGTAAAACACGCCAGAAAAAAGGAAAACATCTAGACAGCGACAAATTACCTTGAAGGGTCTGTTTCATCCTACTTCAAAATCATAGGCATTCCAGTGGAGATGGGATCCTGAAGAGTGGGAGTATGCAACACTCTCTGCAAAGTTGTCATGGGGACAAACTGAAATAGCAGAAAACATGAGAAGGGGTATTTTCCCCTCTCTCCAGACTCAAAACAGATATTTTTGGTCATGGGTTGGGAGAATGTATTTCTTTCAGTGTAAGAAAATGTAGGAGCCCATCTGTTGCTCATAGATGGTTGGCTATACCATCCCTGTGCAGAACAATGCTGCTTCAGATGGCTTATACTTTTCCATGGGTTTTGTAATGAGGACCAAGGAATAGGAGTGCTAATGTATCACTTAAGTGAAAGGCCATGAGAAAATCAGGACTGATAGAAATGGTTGTCTCTGAAATACTACTGCTCTGTACCAGAAGCTGGTGTGTGAGTAGAGCTGTTTGACACACTCCAATCCATTTGGATCGTCCTCAAGTGAGACAAATTTATTTATAGCACTGGAGTCCACAGTGCAGCAGAATATTTGTTTTTAATGTTGGGAATGCACCCAAAATGCCACCCAAGACAGTCAGGTAGAAGAAAGGAGCCAAGTACTGAGTAGGCAGGTTTCTTGGTGAAGGACAGATGCAGGGCAGATCACAAACAACTTACAGCCATAAATGAAAGCATTTTATTCCACATAAAATAATGAAGCCCCTTGTGATGTCCAGCCTGCGAGCAGAGAGATAGTGAAAGAAGTTCCAGGAAAGGTGTTGTAGAGAGCAGCACTACAGCTCTACATGGAGGGAAAAGCAATATCTATCTATCATGACCAAAGCACCTTAAATCAGTACATTTCTTCCTGTTTGTTGAAGAATGGAGTTCTGAGCCCTGAGAATGGGCTGAGGCTGACCTGTCCCAGGAGAGAGGTAGCCCACAGCTGGCCAGGGACATTCTCCAGGGACTTCATCCAGGGAAGCCTAGTGACCTTGCTACTGCAGATCTGTGATTTTCAAACTCAGACAAGGAGAAGAGCACCTATTCATCACTTCTACTATGTGCTTCTACCACATCTCCCCTCTTCTGGTCTTTTAAGTGAATGGGGCTAAGCTCTTTCAGTGGTGCCTAGCAACAGGATAAGGATCAGTGGGTACAATGTAGAGCACAGAAAGTTCCATATAAACATCAGAAAAAGCTTCTTTACTTTGAGAGTGACAGAACTCTGGAACAGGCTCCCAGAGATGTTGAGGAGTTTCCTTTTCTGGAAATATCCAAACCTGTCTGGATGCTTTCTTGTGTAACTAACTGTAGGGATCCTGCTTTAACAGAGGAGCTGAACATAATGATCTCCAGAGGTCTCTCTGAACCCCTCGAATTCTGCGATTCTGTGAATAATTCCCCATCCCATTTACCCTGCATCTATTGCAGAATACACTATGTTACAGGAAGTTATGGTTTCCTAACACATTCCCCTAGCTTTATGGAGGTGGAACATCCTTAAGGTGCTTTACAGAATCAATCCAGAGGTGTAAGCTTGAGATTTGTACCTGAGTTGAGCCCAGGATTTTCCTATTTGTCCTAGATGTGTTGGCAGGGGAATCAAAAGGTGGCTAGGTGATACAACAGCTGAGCAATTCTCAGTCTTGTTGCTAACTAAAGAAAATCAGGTGCCTTTGATCTGATCTGCCACTGGGCTTGACACAAACCTGTGAACTGTTTTCATTAGGAGAAGACACCAGCTGCTGAGGCCCTCAGGGGAGTCCCAGAGCTGCAAAGGAGGGAGGGATAAATGAATTGTGTCACTTTGCAGTGGCTTGGAAAAGGATAACAACATATTGCAAGCTGCACCTTGGAGATCTTGCTGTTCAAATAGGGGAAGAGACAAGAGATGAACAGAATGAATCATGGCAATGCCTGTGATCACACCCAAAACCAGAACTGCCATGATTTTTTTTTCTTTTGCAGGAGGGACTCCACCATAATTACAACTGACCTCTTTTCTTCCAGAGATAAACAACACATTCATATCTCACTCAGGGAATTTAGGGAACTTCCCTTTTGGAAATGTTAATATTTTCTCACATTTCATTGTCTACAAAACTTCTAAAACATAGAAAATCATCTGAAGAATTCCCTGAATTTTAATGCCTCATCTGGCTTTGGTAAGGAAAGGGGATGCTGAATGACAAGACTTCCTCCAAGAGTAGAATTTCTAAATTTCACATGGCTCTGCCAAGGAGCAGGAATAAAATCCCAACCTCCACAGTGGTAAAATTTGCAGACATGACAGGTTAGTGGAATGTTTAATGTTGTAGAATAATCAGATGTGAAAAGTTGGCTTTTTTATTTTAATTTTTTTGCTTGAACTATACATCTTTCACTCAACAAAATGCAAATTCATACAGTTATTAACGTGGAATGATCTTAGGTTTGTAAGAAGGAGGCATGCATCTCTGGAAAACAGTGACAAAGAAAGAGACATGGCAAGGAACAAGGTGCTGAACCAGCTGACCAAGACCTACTAGGATCTACCTGTAGGTAACAGTTAAGAAAACAGCCTCTGAAGGTCTGAGGAGTGCGATGGCAGGATGGATAGGGAAGATGCAGCACTAGTGGTAGCACTAGCAAAGTAAAACACTTCTGATTCGGAAAAGATGGAGACAAACTGGAGATGGGTCAGTCTGCTAGAATAGTTTGAGGTCTGGAAACTTTATTTATATTGGGAGACTGAAGAAGAATGTGTTTGATTGATCCAAAGGTCAGTTGAAGACTGATTTGACTTATCTGGTCTATATATGGGAACTCTGAGCACAGCTTGTGGTCTGATAGAGGAGATCTTCTCTGCTGAGCAGAGCAAATCAGGATAAGGTGTCAAGATTTGGGTCAGTTGAATTCAGAATAATGTACATGTTTAAGTTGGAGCACTGGATCATTTTCCTTTGCAATAAAACATATATTTCATCACTGGTAACCCTGAACACAACATTGCCTATTCTGCTAGCAGTACAACATGGGTGAGCAGACATTGCAGAGTCAAAGGGATGTATAACAGAGCAGATACACTAGCGTTTCTGTAGAATAAGGTACAGAATCATAGAATCACAGATTCACCAATATTGGGTAAGACCTCCAACATCAACCAGTCCAACCATCTACTACAACTAATATTTCCTCACTAAACCTTACTACAGCAGCTAAACATTTCTTGAACACCACCAGGAATGGTGACCTCCCTGGTTGGTTCCAGTGCCTAACCACTTGAGAGAAAAAAAATTTCCTAGCATCGAAACTGAATCTCTCTTGGTGCAACTTGAGGCATCAGTATGGCTGATGCTTTCTCAAATACATAGGTTGTGACCATGATACAAACAGACCATCAAGCATCTGAAGTACGGTCAGAAAAGGTCTGAGGACTGAGTGAGTACAGACTTCTGGATTTCTGAGCATCTGTATGATTGCTTTAAATGTATACTTTGGGTCAATAAATTCCTACCAAATATTTTCTAAAAACAGGTGGATACATGTGACTAGACTCTTACAATGGAAATAATGTGAATGTTAAATTAACAAAAACACCTTAGAAAGTATGAAAAGATGGGTAGAAAACAAACAACAACAAAAGCAACATAAGAAACCAAGCTCATAGCAAGCAATTCATGTCACTTTTTTTCCCTCCTGTGTACTCTTGCTCTGTCCCATTTGTCTAGCAGTAATCTACATTTCAAATGATTACATGGGAAGCTGAAGTGGTAGTGACAGGGATAAACGAAGCTTGTTAAACTAATAGCTGCACTAATGCCCAAATATGTGAACTTCCAGAGTCAAGCAGCATCCAAGGCTGCCGGAGCTGTCAGCCTTGCTCCCCCTGGGCTCGTCCGCCAGCCACTGCCACATGATGAATGGCCCTGTCGAGTAAATTCATCCGGGGCCCAATTAAATAGGCAGAAATGAACTAGAGCCATCAACCAGGGGGAGGGAGAGGGAGAGAGAGCAAGAGAGAGAGAGAAGGAAAGAGAGAATACTGAAAAATAGGTGGGAGGAGGGGAGAAATATTCTGTGCAAAGTCAAGGAAGCTCCAAAGCAGTGAAGTCATTCTGTCAGAAAATGGCCATTTAATGCTTTGCCGAGCCCACGACAGATAAGTCATCTGAAGAAGCTTAGTGGAGTCCCAGGGCATTTCATTTATTAATTACCAGCTTCAAGCAGGGGATTGCGACAAGCCTCTCTCTGCTGCTCTCACTGTTTTTCTCCCTTTTTGTCTCCTATACACTGTCAGCTCTTCACTTCCTCTCTGTTAGACAGACAGGGCAGCCACACATGAGCAGGGAAGTTTGACATATCATGGGAGAGATAGTGGGAAAGAAAAGTTAGGAGTTTTTTTTATTTCTTCTCTTTTTATTTTTCTCAAAAAAATCTTGCTTATGTTTATTCATTGGGATTCTGCTATCCCATTTCCTTGCTCCTCCTGCTGTGTTCCCAAATCCTTCCTTATTTTTTGGAAAAGGACTGATTCAGTTCTGGCCACCACTGTTTAGCCTTTAGGACTGCGTCCCTTCCTGATCAGCAGTCCCTAATCCCTGCTAGCTGTGGGCCACAAGCACAGTTCCCTGGATCTTTTTTTCCTTCTTGAAAATGGGGGTTACATTTCTCCTTTTCCAGTCAGTGGAAACTTCACCAGAGTGCCATGATCTTTCAAGTATGATGGATAGCAGATTGGCCACTTCATCCACCAGTTCCCTCAGAACCCATGGCTGGATCTTGTCGTGTCCCACAGACTTGAGCACCTTCAAGTTCTTTAGATGACCTTGAACCTGATCTTCACTTACAGCAGGCAGGTCTACTTTCTCCCATTTCTTTGCTCTCTGCAGCTTGGGCAGTGTGGCTACAGCCCTTGCCAGTGAAGACTGAGGCAAAGAAGTCATTGAGCACCTCCATGCCTCTCATGACCTGGTCTCCAGTTTCCTTCTGGAGATGGTCCATATCTTACCTTCCTTCTTTTAATTACCGATACACCTGTAGAATTTCTTCTTACTTCCCTATATTTCCCTGGCTAGATTTAATTCTGTCTGGGTTTTAGCTTTTGTAGCCTGATCCCTGGCTGCTCGGACAACTTCTGTCGTTCTCCCAGCTAATCTGTTCCTACTTTCACTCCCTATAGACTTCCTTTTTGAGCTTGAGTAAATCCAGGAACTCCTTGTTGATCCACAGAAGCCTCCTGGCATTCTTGCCCGCCTTCCTTTTTCTCAGGGTGCACTGCTTCTGGGCTTGGAGGAGATGGTCCTTGAATATGGACCAGCTTTCTTGGACCCCTCTTCCGTCCAGGTCTTCCNTTGGCCCCCTCTGCCCCCCAGGCCTTCCTCTTCCGCCCTGCCAAGCAGTTCCCTGAAGAGTTCAAAGTCTGCTCTCCTGAAGTCCAGAGTAGCAAGCTTGCTGCACACTCTCTTTGACGCCCTAAGGATTTTGAACTCCACCATTTTGTGGTACCTACAGCCAAGGCTTCCCTTGGGTTTCACATTACTCACCAGTCTTTCATTGCTGAGGACAAAGTCCAGCATAGCGACATTCCTTGTGGCTTCCTGCACTGCTTGGAAGAGGAAGTTACTAACAACACCTTCCAGAAATGTCTTTGATTTCTGGAGCACTGCTGTGTTGTCCCTCCAAAAGATATTGGAGTGGTTAAAATCCCCCATGAGGACCATGTTTTGTGAATGTAAAGCTGTTCCTATTTGTTTGTAGAGGGCCTCACCCACTTGGTCTTCCTGATCAGGCAGCCTATATCAGACCCCCATTACGATGTCTTCTTCCCCTGCCTTCCCTTTAACTCTAACCCTTAAGCTCACTGTCAACTCCTCATCTACCCCCTGGTGGAGCTCCCTGGACTCCATGTGGTCACTGATGCAGAGGGCAACACCCAATTCCATCCTTCCCTGCCTGTCTTACCTAAAGAGTTTATACCAATCTATTCCTACATTTCAGTCATGAGAATCATCTCACCACATCTCAGTGATGCCAATCACATCATAGCCCTGTGGGGATGTACACGCATGCAACTCTTCCTGCTAGTTCTCCAAGCTTCACACATCGGTGTACAGACCCTTGAGTTGGGCTACCATTGAGACTGATTTACCAATGAGTTCCCTTATCCTATACCTTAGATGCTGTCTTACTGGGCTGTGATCCTGCTTCAGGTCCAGGGCATTATAATCATTGTCAGCCTCAAAGTGTAAAGATTTGAGTATCCCCAACCCTGGCAGCTCTAGTTTGAAGCCCTTCTGATTAAATTGGCAAGCTTGTTGCCAAAGATAGTCTTCCTCTTGTCTGACAGTTGAATCCCATTCTCCCCCAGATGACCAGATTTCTCAAAATCAGTTCCAAAAGTAGCCAAAACCCTGTTCACATTTGCTGATTTTCTTAATTCTGTCAGTCTTCTCCCTCCCCATTCCTCTAACCTGGAGGACTGTCGAGAAAACTACCTGTGCTCTTGAGTTCTTCTCTGGTGCATCCAGCTCCTTGTAGTCCCTCTTGATGTTCTTCAGGCTGCTGACAGCTGTGTCACCTGTGTCTATGTGAAACATCAGCAGTGAGTAACAGTCTGTGGGACGTACAAGATTATTGTATCAGCCCATTCATTTATCATAGGATCATGGAGTCACAGAATCATAGAATCACAGAATTGTTGAGATTCGAAATGACCTCTAAGATCACGAAGTCCAACTGTCAATCGATCATAACCATGCCCACTAAATAATGTCCCCCAGTGCCACACCTCTACAACTCTCAAAAACCTCCAGGGACAGTGACTTCACCATCCTTCTGCACAGCTTGCTCCAGTATTTGACCACTCTTTCTGAAAATAAATTTTTCCTAATATCCAACCTGAATCTCCACTGGAACAACTTGAGGCCATCATCTTTCCTCCTAACTTTTCCCACTTGCAGGGAAGACCAGCTTGGTACTGGCCTCTCCCTGGCAAAGTTCTTTTTCTACATTATGCATATGCATCTGAAGGATGAGCATGCACAGCTGAAGGCTGGTGAAGACAGAACACTCAGAGCACCAGATCTGGATAAATGCAGTCTGTCTCTGTCTGTCTCCCAGAAGAGCTGGAGTGACAGCCAGCACTGTGCATGGCTTTGTTTTATAGTCTTGTGCTTCATGAGGATCTCCTGTAACTGGATTTGAAGCTATTGCTGGAAGAGAATAGATCCTCTCCTTGTCTTGTTTGCACTGTGCAAAATACAATTGCTTTTCCTGATCTACAAATGTCATCAACCAGAATGTAAATGTCTGACTGATGGGAAATAAAAGACATGAAGGAATTGCAGTCAGAGCACCAAAAACAGAAGAGTCCAGGTGTTGCTGTCATTCACCTGAGTGTGAAGGAAGCTGCAAAAAGTACCAGCTATGAAAGAAGGGAGTAAACTGTGATTGACAT
Organism: Odontophorus gujanensis; assembly: GCA_013399175.1. NCBI lineage: Eukaryota > Metazoa > Chordata > Aves > Galliformes > Odontophoridae > Odontophorus > Odontophorus gujanensis. The sequence goes on along the minus strand of VXAB01008249.1, from coordinate 26,132 downwards.
CCATGGGATTTCAAAAGGACTAGAAACATTATGGTGAGCACTCATAAAACACCACTGAACAGTGCATAGTCCTTTTCCTCTTACATTCCATTAGCTTAGGTCATGAAACATGAATATTTCATGAGAAACATTGTCTGGTACATCTGTAATAACTTTATCTGACATGGGTGCATCTGGAGGATCAGCCTTATGTCCTCCCCTTGTCCCGTTCTCTGCACAGATGTCAGTGGGTGCATCTCAAGGAGCAAACTGGCATTGCCTGAGTTGAAACAGCTCCTTAACCCACTCCCAGTCTCTGTTTTCATACTAGTTCTTGCTAAGGCACTAGTTAAGTGAAAAACAAGTTAGTCATTTCAGTTACTTTCACATCATAGAAACATAGAATCACCAAGGTTGGAAAAGACCTAAAAGATCATATGGTCCAACTGTGCACCTGTCACCAATAATTCTTACTAAACCTTGTTCCTCAACAGAACATCTAAGCATTCCTTGAATACCTCCAGGGTCTGTGACTCCACCACCTCCTTGGGCAGCCCATTCCGGCACCTGACCACTGTTTCAGGGAAGAAGTATTTCCTGACATCCTATCTGAATCTCCCCTGGTGCAACTTGAAGCCATTCCCTCTAGTCCTGTCACTAGTTACAAGAGAGAAGAGGATAACCCCCAGCTCCCTACAACCTCTCTTCAGGTAGTTACAGAGACCAATAATGTCTTCCTTCAGCCTCCTCTTCTCCGGACTGAACAATCCCAGCTCCCTCATCCATTCTTTATAAGACTTGTGCTCCAAATCCCTCACAGCTTTATTGACCTTTGGACACACTCCAGGGCATCGATGTCTTTCTTGCAGTGAGGGGCCCAAAACTGAACACAGTACTCAAGCTGTGGCCTCGCCTGTGCTGAGCACAAGTGGACAATTACTTCCCACTCCTGCTGACAACAGTACTTCTGATACAAATCAGGATGCCACTGACCTTTTTGGCCACATGGGCACANGCACCCCAGGATACCATTGGCTTTCTTGGCCACATGGGCACACTACTGGCTCATGTTCAGTCGAGCATCGACCAATACCACCAGATCTGTTTCCTCTACACAGTCTTCCAGCCACTCTGCCCCAAGATTGTAGCGTTGCCTAGGGTTGTTGTGGCCCAAGCACAGGACCCAGCACTTGTTATTTTTGAATCCCATCCCAGCCCAGTTGTCCAGCCTGTCCAGATCCCTCTGTAGGGCCTCACTACCCCCAGGCTGATTGACACTTCCAGCCAACTCGATGTCATTTGCAACCTTTCTGGGGGTGCATGCAATTCCCTTGTCCAGGTCATCAATAAAGATATTGAAGAGGACAGGCCCCAGTACTGACCCCTGGGGAACATCACACAGCACTCGGTTGTATTTCTCCCTTGGCCCCATTCTTACGATCATTTCTGTAAACAACAGAATAATCATTAGGATTAGGTGGAGGTAGGTGTTGGATGGTTTTCAACTGAAGTGCCAGAAATAATCAGAAATATAGAGTGTCTTGGGTTGGAAAAGACCTTAATGAACACCAATTCTAACTCTCCAGCCCAACAGACAGATATTTCTCTAGCAAAAAAATGAGAAAATTTGTTGCAATTCAGGGTATTCTGTGACAAAGAAGACTGTAGGAAGAGAGGGGAAGGCAGACCTTTAGAAGGTCTGTGTTCTCACCTGTGCTAACACACTTGACACTAGTCCTGGGTGCATACTGGTTTCCTAGTGGTTCAGGTTGCATACACTGTTGTAGGAAGGTGTCACTTTGGAGCACAGCAACCATTCAGTGGTACACAGCGTAACTCTCTCAATATTGAGTTCAGTCTTGGCTCTGCTTTCTTGAGCAGTACAGTCATGGCTCTGCCAGCTTTGCACATCTGTCCAGGCACTCCCTGCACAGTACTGAGTTTGTTAATTTGTCTTTATCTTGTTTTCCCTATCCTACAAACCCAAGCTGGTGTGTACCATTCAACTGTAAGATGGGGCACAATTTGTCTCCCTCCTGTGCTCACTAGTCCTTGGTTTCTTGGGTGGAAGGGAGCCTGTTCTGATTCTTCACAGGACCTGTTTCTTTTCCACTGGATAACACAAGAAAGACAGAGCTTTTCCTTATCTCCAGCATTCCATTCTTTTGTAAAATGTCTAAGCCAGACCGTGCTTTTGTTCTCTTTTCTATATGCTGTGGCATGCTTTGTTCCAGGTTTTTCCTTTTCCCAGGCTGCAGGTAAAGCCAAACAAAGCCTTCCAAAGTAGAAGATAGTATCACTGCTAAATGATGAGTTATTCCATTTATCGTTTAACTAGCTTTTCCCAGTGCTTCACAAACAACTTCAGATTTTGAGTTTCTGAAATAATGCTGATTCTGTATTTTACTGACTGCCGTGATACTGAACATACTCCAGGATCTGGCAGAAGAAACAGATTAGTCTGACAGTTTATTCTTTTCTCTGGCCTTCTCCCTATACTTTGTAAAAGCACGTTTCCTCTGAACTTCATAGCTACTTCTGTGGACAGTTTTGTTAGTGATGTTACATACTTTTTGAATGAATTAAGAAACATTATCAACTATTTATTCTTTCCACTACTGTATGGACAAGATTTGTCAGTTCTTCAGGAATTTTGCCCTGTGTGCAAACACATTCCTCTGTGTTTCCTATCTGTGTCACCTATAGTTTACATGTTTGGTTTTGCAGCTTGAAGAGGCAGAAGCTCATTTGCTCTGCTGGTGTCTACAAATACAGCAGTTAACATTGACAGGCTACTGTGAAATGGCATTGGCACAACTCAGACATTTTCATCATGAAGTCCAACAGAAGTTCAGATATATCTTCCAGAATGGGAAACCACCTTTGACACCCTCTGCCAATGGCAAAAGATATATTCTACAGCTCAGTAATACATAGACAGTGGTATAAGGTTATAAAGTAACAGGAGTGTTTGTTGTCAAGGCACTGTACTCCTTTGCTAGGGAACAACAGGATCATTCAGAATGCTCTGCAACACCAGGGATCAGAGGATATCTTCAGGAATAATTGAAAGATAAGTTCTGTTTGCACAAAATATGTGAGATTTCTTTTTCTAAGGACTATGATTTTTCTCACAAAAAATTGATTCCTGAAAACGCTAATAGTAGTTAGTAATTAGGAACTGGTGATTCAGTTTTGAAAGTTCCCAGTGGATTTCACAGACAGACTGTGACTTGTCAGTTCAAGAAATGCTTTCAACAAATCTAACTTCAGAGTATGCATTTGAAAAAAATAATATTTTATTTCCGTAATGCTTCACTTGCTAAAGCCAATAGGGACCTTTGAGTTAAGTGAAAAAGACCGTGTTATTAGTTGCAAAGTCAATTCTGATAGATAATTCTATTCTCATATAGGCATAGAAAATCTTCTGTCAGAAGTATGCAATGCTTATCTCAATTGAAAAGAATACTTCTTTGATTAAAATTAATTGTGATTTTATTTATTGTGTGAGAGAATGTGAGCTAAATGAAGGTGTTCCAACAAGAAATGCAAACATAAAAAAGTGCAGGGCTCAGCTTCTTCCAGCTTCAGTAGGAGCCTAGCAAGTAAATTTGGTTACAAGAAACACTATATTAATGCTTATTAATACTGGCACTTAAAACTCAGATTTGAAATGTTTGTATCTGTCTGTGGAGCTCTTTAGAAACTTCCAAATTACTGTTCCTGCTATTGGTAGTTTAGAGCAGAGTATATGGTGTCGCCTGTAAATCTGTAGTTGGGATCAGGTACTCCCATTCTCGTGAGGAGTCCTGTTGCCATCAACAGAGGTAATGGTTGCAGGACTGAAAATCTTAAAAATGAATTTTAGATCACTGTACTATTAGATGAAGGCAGTAAAAAAAATTCCTTCACTAACCTGGAAGAACAAAGGCTTAATGATGCTGTCTTCACAGGTGTGGGGGTGTCTGGTTTCTGTCTTGAGCTCTGAAGCTGGGTGATGTGAGGACAGAGGAATCAGGTCATCTGACTGTAGCCAATAGAACATGTGTGTTTCATGTGAGTTAGCCCTCAACACTCATCAGTTGTCACTGGGCAGAGAAACACATCACAAATGTATTCCTCACATTTGTTACAGAACAGGAGCATGTGAACCAAAAAACGGCTTACAGAGGTGACAAGGCAGCTAATAAAGACCTGGAGACTGACTCCAGAATGCATCACTAATCCCTTTTTCTTTGTGAGGCTTAGAAGACACTGGCCAGCTCCTGACATAACTCCTAGTGCAAAAATAAAGTGAATGAGCTGTTTTGATGATTTTTCAATACTTAAGTCTATTCCACCTCCGTTACTGAATTAAACCAGGGGCAGAATTTAAAATCACAAGGAGGGGATAGGGAACTTGATGGTTAAGGAGGAAAAAAAATGATGTACATTGTATTGTGTAAGAAGTAGACTATATCACATTTTAAATATTTCAGATTTTACTCCAGTACAGATTACTGTGAAAATAACACAATTAGTGGGAATGCATGAATAGAATGCTCACTTCACCATAGTAAAACACTGATCAGAAGAAACAAAGTCAAATAATGTATCTGGAGTCTGGCATACATAAACAGCTATGCAGGTACACCTGACCCCATTATCTTCAGAGGTCAAATGTTCTCTGGGATTGTCGCAGAAGCTTCCTCACCTCAAAGGCCTAGCCTCATGTAGATCAACCTCCGTGCTCTCCTGCATGTTGCCAGGGCATCCATCTCCTTGTCTTCCCAGCACCTCACTGCCTTTCCCCAGGCTCTCATTTTCTTTGGTTGGAATTACAGAATGGTTTAGGGTGGAAAGGACCTTTAATGATCATCCAGTCAAACCCTCAGGCATTAAGCATGCTGAAACAGAGCCATCCCTACTTCTAACAATGGACAAGTGGCACCCTGATATGAGACCTTAAAATACACTCTTCTAAACAGCTCACTTGATATCTAGATTGGAGAACATTCCATCATTTTGAGTGTCTTTTTTGTCTCAGTGAGAAGGCTTGTGTAGAAGAAAGGGAAAGGAGACATGAGCAGAAGACTTCTAATTTTTACATAGCCTTTTAGTGACAGAACAAAGGAGTATGGTTTTAAACTGAAAGAGGGGAGATTTAGATTAGATGTTAGGGGAACTCTACTCAGAGGATGGTGAGGCCCTGGTACAGGCTGTCCAGGGAAGTGTGGGTGCCACATCCCTGGAAATGGGGGCTGCAGTCTATAGCAATTTGTCTCTGCTTCTCCTTGCCCCTCACTCTTCTACTGCTTTAGGATTAATTCCTTCCCATAGGATTAAGTCCTTCATGAGCCGATCCTAAATGGGTTCTTACCACAGACTGCAGCTTTTCAAGAACTGCTCCAGCATGGGTCTGTAAATGGATTACTGAAACAAACTGCTCCAACATGGATCTCCTGTGGGTAGCAGCTCCCACCAGACCATCTTCTTGATTACAGGTTTGTCTCCACAGGCTGTAGTTCTCCTGCATGGGCTCTCCTTGGGCTGCAGCATGCCCATCTGATCCACCATGGGCCTCACCACAGGCTGCAGGAAACTTCTGCTCCATGCCTGGAGTATCTCCTGACCTCCTGCACTGATCTAGGCGCTTGTAAGGTTCTTTTTCGCTCGTTTTCCCACTTTGGTCACTCAGGTACTGTTTCACAGAAGTTTTATCTCTCTCTAAAAAATGCTGTTCCAGAGGTGCAACCAGCATTGCTCACTGTATCAGCTTTGCCTTCAGTGTGTCTCTTCTGGGGCCAGATAGAGATGGCTTTTACCTATTCTGGAGCTGCTTCTGGACTCTATGTCTATCCCCACAGGCTCCCTCAATATCAAAATCTTGCTAGATTAATTCAATACAGATGCCTTCAAAAAAGGATAATCCAGTTTAAGATCAAAGAAATGAGTGAGATCATGAAGAAGAAGTGCTGATTAACTACAAACAGTAGAGGAGGTTTGTAACCTTCTTACCTGCAAAGCTGGCTAGCTAAATCACTGCTTTAATCGCTTGTTTCTGCTGTATAACAGTATGACTTTAGAAACCCTGCTGGAGCCTTTGCACGTCATTTCTGGAGAAATGAAGGAAAAATTCAGGTTAACTGCACTTGAAATGAAATCAAAGGAAGAGGAAAGGATCAACCTGGCTCAAGTCAACGGTCTGTTGAACCAGTATCCCATGGTAACAGCCACAAGACGTTTTTTTGAATACTCAAGCAGATTTTCTGGTTAGTGAACAGCCTTAGTTCTAAAACTAACTGCTTCAGTCAAATTAAAAATGAAATTTACAATTCAAGTAGAAATATTAACAATCATTTACATAATTAACAAGCATCATTTAAATCTCATTGTAAATATTAAAATACGTAACAAAAGAAATTCTTCTTTCTTCTGGAGGAAGAATTTAGAATACTTTCCTGCATGATCAGAATCAAAAGTATCTGGTCTTCAAAAAAAATTATTAAATGCTGAGGCAATAAAAACTCTTAAAAAATGAAACAGAGACCAGGAGAAAGTACTCTTTGCTTTATAAAGGAGAACTGTTTTTTCAGACCATCACATAGCTTCCCAAGGTTCTGCTTCAAAATAAAACAAAGTCTGATACTTCATAAGAATTTGGGATGCAGACTTTTCCTGCTTTGCTAGAGAAGCCAGTTCTTACACAGGGCCATAAAAAGCATTGAAACTTAGAAGCAGATGTCTGTGTATCATTCTCACCTCAGCTGAATTTGGTATAGTATCTAGCTTACCCTACTTTAAATTTTCAGCTAATGCAGTAAGGAAGATCATTCAGTCTTAAAATCACAGAATCATAAAAGCATAGAATACTTCGAGTTGGAAGGGACATTTAAAGGTCATTTAGTCCACAGCAGTAAACATCATCATGCACAGCTCCATCATGCTGCCCAGGGCCTGCCAGCATGTCCTTGAAAGTCTCCAGGCATGGGGCATCGACACTATCACTGGGCAACCTCTCCAGTGCCTCACCACCCTCACTGTAAAAGATTTTCTTTATATCCAAGCTAAATCTCACCTCTTTAAGCTTGAAACCATTCTCCTTGTTCTGTCACCACATGCCCTGCTCAAGAGTCAGTCCACTCCTTTCCTGTAGGTCCTATTTAGATAATGAAAGGTTGCTATCAAGTCACCTTAGTGTCTTCTCCAGGTTGAGGAGTCCCAGCTCTCTCATCCTGTCCTCATAGGAGAGGTGTTCCATCCCGCAGACAGGCTTTTGTCTCTTCTGTACTGAGGACTCCACATGCAACACTTCAGGGGAAGCTTGAAACATGAAACCAGCATGGAACAGAGGGACAGGATCACTTGCACTGATTTGCTGACCATGCTTCTTTTGACAAAGCCCAAGATAGGCTGGCATTCTGGGTTGTGAGGCCACATCACTGGCTCATGTCCAGCTTACTATCCACCAGTAACCCCACATCTTATTTGGCAGGGCTGCTCTCAATATTCCTAATAAGAAATTCCCTCAGTAGAAGTGGAGATCATCTTTATTTATCTGAGGACAGAGTGAAGGATAATTTGAGTCAACAGACAGAAATTTTGTGTTAGATCAGTAGTGTGCTTCAGTGCGATGCGCTGAAGTTGGACCCACTTCAGGTTTGCTAAAGAAGAACACTGAAGCCTTCTAGTCACTCAGATATCAGCACAGCTTTGGAGGTGACTGCTCCTTTCCATGTATGTGAACAAGCAGATTGCCAGATGTTTTGCCCTTGACCCTGGCCAGGAGCTGTCTGGGAGTGGATGAGTTCAGCCCAGCCAACACAGCTGCAAACGGGCAAGGAGTCACTGAGGAATGGTCTGTGTTTTCCTGGCATTTCAATACTTGTCAGGCCAGCAATCAGTTCACACCTCCTGAATTGTATTTTCCTTTGCAAGTTCCCCAGCACGGATCTTTTTATTGTGCTGTCAAATCAGGTAAATTTAAGCAAATGCCAATAATTCCATTTAATCCCTAATTTTCTTTTGTCATCATCATTGAACTTAGCTTATTAATGATTTCTTAGCATTTCAGCTTGAATGGGCATTCATAGATTTTCCTTCTTTTTAGGTTAAACCTAGAGTAATCATTGGATGTGTTTCTGTCAGCTTTTAACTGTTCCTTTCTCTTGCAAGTGACCAAGGCAGTGTACGAATTTGAGGACCCAGATGGGACGCAATGGGAGTAGAGAAGGTACTTTATATCAAGACACATCGTCACACTCGTTATGCTGAAGGGCTGCAGCACTTCATCAAGTTCTAATTATGCTTGGCTGACAAATTGCTAGCCCTTTCAAGTGGAGATAGAATATCTTTGACTGAGTCCATTAGGGCTTGTAATTTTTGATAGCTGATTTTGTGAGTTGTCTATTATACAGATTTTTTTCTCCAGATAAACTAACTTTTGTATGACCACAATGCTGTATTCATTTACTACATGTGCAGGTTCCCTAAAAGGCAGAGAAGTGAATTGTATTATCACTTTTCATTTTGTGCAGTTACTAAATTAGAATATTAGCACCTGAAATTAATGGCTAACTGGAGGGAGACTTGAGAGAGAGCAAAGTTAATGAATTGACTAAATATGATAGCAGAGGAAAGCAAAGAGCTGTGCTTCTTCTATCTGCTTTTCTAAATTTTACTGAAGCAAGAAACCAGCAATTAAACATTAGTCCCAGGGTGTTCGCGAATCAAATGAGCCGAAGTAACACTGAGAGATGCCAGGTTTTGATTCTCCCACTACCAGGCAGGTGACATTATTACAGGAAACCAGACCTGTTCTGCTCTTCAGAGCAGCCCCCCATCTGGTTTAATGCCTATGGTGGCCTGGGACACAATTGTCCTGCCTTGCTCTGCCCAACCAGGTCTGGAGTGTCCAGACCGATGGCAGCTTTTTTCATCAACAGGTTTACAACAACACTTCTGATTCAAGGAGAAGGAAGGCTATGCTGCATGAAAGCAAGACTGTGGGGGAAACCGGGACATGCTTCTGGCTTTATTTTCTCTTTCAATTCATACATGCAGCAGATCTCAGTCACGAGATGATCTAGTTGGTACTTACAAACAAGGAACAACTGGGAATGTGAAGGCTGGGCCAGCCTTGGATGCAGTTACCATGAGATGCTTGAATTTGGGATCTTTCATGTAAGAATCAAGACAGTCAGTAGAACTGCAGCCCTAGATGTGAGGAGAGACAACTTTGACCCTTCAGAGAACTACTTGAAGGTATCCCGTGGATTAACACTCTGGAAAGTAAGGGGAACCAAATGAGCTGAGAGACATTCAAGCATTGCTTCTTCTATACTCAGGATCATGGCATCCATATGAGTGGAGAAATCAGGCAAAGGTGGCAGGAAACACACATGGATGAGCAAGGATCTCATGGAAATCTTCAAATGGAAGAAAGTCTGCAGAATGTGGAAGAAGGTTCTGGACACTTGGGAAGAATATAGGGACATTGTCACAGTATGCAAGGATGCAGCCAGGAAGGCTAGGACAGTCTTGGAATTAAATCTGGTGAGGGAGGTCAAAGGCAACAAGAAAGGCTTCTCTAAGTATATCAACAGCAAAAGGAAGATTAGGGAAAATATAGGCCCACTGCTGAATGATGCAGGTTGTCTGGCAATGGAGGACACTGGGAAGGTGGAGTTATTGAATGCTCTCTTTGCCTCAGCCTTTACTGATAAGACTGCCTTTCAGGAATCGCAGGTCCTGAAGATAAGAGAGAGAGTCCGGAGAAAGGAAGATTTCCCCTTAGTCTAGAAGGATCTAACCAGAGACAGTCTAGGCAAACTCGATGCAGACAAATTCATGGTCCTCAGTGAGATCTACCCACAAGTGCTGAGGGCACTGGTAGAAGTGGTTGCTGAACCACTCTCTATCTTTGAAAGGTCGTGGAGAAATGGATGGGTGCCTGAGGTCTGAAGGATAGTTAATGTCACTTCACTCCTCAAAAAGGGCAGCTGGAAGGACAAGGGAAACTACAGGCCAGTGAGCCACATTTCCGTCACTGGGAAGGTGAACCAGCTTATTCTGGATGTTATGTCCAAGCAAGTGGAAGAAAAGAACGTTATCAGGAGTAGTCAGTGTGGATTCACCAAGGGGAAACCACACTTGACCTCTCCAGTAGCTTTCTATTATGTCTTGGCCAACCGGCTAGATGAGGGGAGAGCAGTGGATATTGAGTACATTGACTTCAGCAAGGCTTTTGACTCTGTCTCCCATAACATCCCCACAGGTAATGAAGCCAAGAAATCCGAGAGAGTAACTTGACACGCCAATGGGTTATGCNAGAAAGGCTTCTCTAAGTATATCAACAGCAAAAGGAAGATTAGGGAAAATATAGGCCCACTGCTGAATGATGCAGGTTGTCTGGCAATGGAGGACACTGGGAAGGTGGAGTTATTGAATGCTCTCTTTGCCTCAGCCTTTACTGATAAGACTGCCTTTCAGGAATCGCAGGTCCTGAAGATAAGAGAGAGAGTCCGGAGAAAGGAAGATTTCCCCTTAGTCTAGAAGGATCTAACCAGAGACAGTCTAGGCAAACTCGATGCAGACAAATTCATGGTCCTCAGTGAGATCTACCCACAAGTGCTGAGGGCACTGGTAGAAGTGGTTGCTGAACCACTCTCTATCTTTGAAAGGTCGTGGAGAAATGGATGGGTGCCTGAGGTCTGAAGGATAGTTAATGTCACTTCACTCCTCAAAAAGGGCAGCTGGAAGGACAAGGGAAACTACAGGCCAGTGAGCCACATTTCCGTCACTGGGAAGGTGAACCAGCTTATTCTGGATGTTATGTCCAAGCAAGTGGAAGAAAAGAACGTTATCAGGAGTAGTCAGTGTGGATTCACCAAGGGGAAACCACACTTGACCTCTCCAGTAGCTTTCTATTATGTCTTGGCCAACCGGCTAGATGAGGGGAGAGCAGTGGATATTGAGTACATTGACTTCAGCAAGGCTTTTGACTCTGTCTCCCATAACATCCCCACAGGTAATGAAGCCAAGAAATCCGAGAGAGTAACTTGACACGCCAATGGGTTATGCCAAGCTGGTATTCCCTTTATTACAGCGATGGGTACATGGAGATTGCTCACTAAACATGCACCAAGGAAAGAGGCAACTACAGGTTTATAGGCAAAGGGAATACTATCACATTTCCAAGAAATTGGTTACATAAGCACTGAATGTTCCTCCTTCTGAGCATGCATCTTAGAATGTATGGAGGGTCTCTGGGCCCATCTGGTGGTAACCTTGTGAAACCTTTAGGGGGTTTCATTATGTGGCAACAGCAACTGAAGTTCATGGGACTCCCCCATTGAGTTGCAAACAGCAACTCCACTGATCTTCACTGGACCCTTCATTGTGCAACCCTACCCACCATTATGGTGTCCTTATCTTCACAGCACCACCCCACTGAGTTTCAAACAGCAGCTCAACCTGTCTTTACTTATCTTCAAANGTGGTTGCTGAACCACTCTCTATCTTTGAAAGGTCGTGGAGAAATGGATGGGTGCCTGAGGTCTGAAGGATAGTTAATGTCACTTCACTCCTCAAAAAGGGCAGCTGGAAGGACAAGGGAAACTACAGGCCAGTGAGCCACATTTCCGTCACTGGGAAGGTGAACCAGCTTATTCTGGATGTTATGTCCAAGCAAGTGGAAGAAAAGAACGTTATCAGGAGTAGTCAGTGTGGATTCACCAAGGGGAAACCACACTTGACCTCTCCAGTAGCTTTCTATTATGTCTTGGCCAACCGGCTAGATGAGGGGAGAGCAGTGGATATTGAGTACATTGACTTCAGCAAGGCTTTTGACTCTGTCTCCCATAACATCCCCACAGGTAATGAAGCCAAGAAATCCGAGAGAGTAACTTGACACGCCAATGGGTTATGCCAAGCTGGTATTCCCTTTATTACAGCGATGGGTACATGGAGATTGCTCACTAAACATGCACCAAGGAAAGAGGCAACTACAGGTTTATAGGCAAAGGGAATACTATCACATTTCCAAGAAATTGGTTACATAAGCACTGAATGTTCCTCCTTCTGAGCATGCATCTTAGAATGTATGGAGGGTCTCTGGGCCCATCTGGTGGTAACCTTGTGAAACCTTTAGGGGGTTTCATTATGTGGCAACAGCAACTGAAGTTCATGGGACTCCCCCATTGAGTTGCAAACAGCAACTCCACTGATCTTCACTGGACCCTTCATTGTGCAACCCTACCCACCATTATGGTGTCCTTATCTTCACAGCACCACCCCACTGAGTTTCAAACAGCAGCTCAACCTGTCTTTACTTATCTTCAAAGGACCACACATTTCTATGGTCCCTGTGTTCCTAAAGTTACTTGTTTGCACGAGCTATGAGGCCTAGTTTTAATAAGTCTCCTTGATTCAGTAAGCTTAGGGACAGATATGTGAATGGTGAGGTGGCTTGAGAACTGGTTGACTGGCAGAGCTCAGAGGGTTGTGATCAATGGCACAGTCTAGCTGGAGGTCTGTACTACTGGTGCTCTCCAGGGGTCAGTACTGGGCTCGGTCATGTATAATAATTTAATCACTGTTCTGGATGAACGGACAGAGAGCACCTCAGCAAGGTTGCTGTTGATGCAAAGCTGGGAGAAGTGGCTGACATCAGAAATCTCTGCTGCCGTTCAGTGGGATCTGGACAGTCTGAAGACCTGAGTGGATTGGAATTTAATGGGGTTCAACAAGAGCAAGTTGAAAGGGTTTGTACCTCTGAGTCACTTAAATTCCTCTTCTACTGACCTAAACATCGACATTACAATGACACAGCTTCACTTATTCTGAAGACTGGTTTGCAACAGTGAGCTCTTGCTCCTTCACACTGCACAGCATTGCTGAGTCTCACATGAAAGACAAAATGTGCCTTCCCGAGCCCAGTCTGTTCAGTGTATTGTGCAAAATTAATTTGTTCTTTTCTGGAAATAAGCACAACAGAAGCCAAATGAATACTTTTTTCACTTAACAGAGTCTTTTGCTTTAATGCTTGTTATGTGTAGAAAGAAATGCTTGACTGAAAATTACTAAGCTAAATTTAAAACTCCCTGACTCCGAGTTACAGGATGTTGTGCCCTCACCTTCTTTTTCCAAATGCCAAAAATCTCCCTTTCCTCCAACATGTTTTGCAACATAAATTGTAACTACATTTTGAAAAAGGTAATACTTAGCTTGGTCTTTGTGTAAAATAATAAATTCAATATTTACAGTTGTAGTACTTCCTCCTGGGTCAGTATCATCTGACAAAAATTTCTGTGTAGACCACTGGAGTTGCAGTAACAAAGATTCAAGGCAAAGCCCCATGGAGGACACTGCAAAGATCTTTGAAACAAACTACTACAAGACTGAGAGAACTGGGCTTGTTTAGCTTGGAGAAGAAAAGGCTCCAGGGAGACCTCACTGTGTCCTTCCAGTACTTGAAGGGAGCATATAAACAGGAGTGGGAATGACTTTATGGTTTACATGGGTTGACAGTGATAGGACAAGGGGGAATGGTTTTAAACTAAGACAGAGGAGATTCCAGTTACATGTTAGAAGCAAGTTTTTCCCTCAGAGGGTGGTGACACATTGGAACAGGTTGCCCAGAGAGGTTGTGGATGCTCCATCCCTGAAGGCACCCAAGGCAAGGCTGGATGTGGCTCTGGGCAGCCTGGTCTAGTGGTCAGTGACCCTGCCCACAGCAGGGGTGGTTGTAACTAGATGATCTTTGAGATCCTTTTCAATCCAGGCCATTCTGTGATTCTATGAATCATGATTATAGATAACAGCCACGGCTCAGATACTACAGAAAGGGCATAGTATAATAACATGCAGAAACAGGTAGTGTGATGCCTTTTAGAGGCAATTTGTAATTTGTATGGTACAGCAGAGCTGTATCTGGAAGTGCATTTAAAGGGAAGAGCATGCATAGTTCACTTTTTTTATTTTTTTCTTTTCTGTGTATGTGTGTGTGTGCATTTCTCTTGAGGAACACTGGTCCTGTTCTGGAAATCTGCCGTATGTCAAACCCTGCTGGTTCTAATTGTCTGTCCTTGTACTGTGCCAAACAGATACTTAAGACCCGGTAACTTCCTCCACCTAATTCATTTCCCCATTCTTTGGGGAGGAAAAGTGACTACTTCAAAAGAAAAATGTTCCTTTTTCTGGCATGTCACTAGATCTATTCTTTACTGTAACTGCTATTCTCAATCTGACCATGTCATGTCAGTACCACAAGTGCAGTATCATCTTGTTTGTGGTGTCAGCTTGGTTAACTTGATTCCCACATTTCTGTCCACCGATCTCTGTTCTGTGAAACAAAACAAAACATCAAAAATCAAAACACCAATAACTTCTCAGTGCACTTGGATACAGATCTGCAAACCTGCTAGGGAGCACTTCTTGTCACCCCTACGTGTGCTTAGGCAGCACTGCAGCTTTGACACACATTTGACTGAAATAAAAACTGACAGTGCTAAGGCATTTTATGTGCTCAGCTACAAAAGATTTATGCAATTATCTTTTGTCAGAATTCATTCTGTCATCCCTCCACAGTGCCAACATCTTTAAAAGTTCTTAAAATGGAAAACTGAGGAAGAATACCAGAAGGAGAAATCTCATGTCACAGCAGCATGTGTGGAGTGGGAGAGATTACAGCCAGGGAGGTAAACATTCCCAAAAACAAGAACAGGCTTGGAAAAGTTTCTGTAAGAGTCATTGATTCAGAACATTACCACCATTGTTCATAAATTAACAGTTATCGGATAATCTACAGCTTTCTAAATACATCAGTGAGTGAAACTTTTCCAAATGGACACCATTGTCAGTTATAAGGTAGAGAAAGAGCAGTTTTGCTAATTATATGAACATTTGTTTCCTAGCTATGTCTTCCAAGGGCTGGCAGGTTCCACACCACAAGATGCTCCCTGGGATGCCGCTAATGGAACAAGTTCAGGGCCAATGTTCCTGAAAATCTCTTGAAACTTTACTATAAGCATAGTCTTCTGTAAGCTGTATTTCACAGATGTTCACTGACTTTGTTAGAGATGTAACCCATAATTCCAGAGGGAACTGTGTCTTAATACTACTGAATAGTTTGGTAGGTAAAAATTCTACAAGCAGCTTAACTTGGTATTTCATTAAATCAGATATAATTTTTTGAAACAAATAAAATAAAATGCCATTGGTGTCCATGAATTTTTAGTAAATTGATGCCATTATCATGCCCTTCTTCCTTTAATATTTCAAAATTGTTTCAGTAGCTTTCAGTTTATCTCACAGTAGGACGCAAAAGGCTTATTTCCTACTACATGACCAAAAATACTTATTTTCTACCTGATCCAATTAAAAAAATTCTTACTTTTCAATTTGGCAGTTAACTTTTCACTTCATAAAAAGCAGCAGTCATTTACTATGCATCTTCTAAGTATTCTACATTGTTTAATTTCCTTGGGAATACAAAGGCAAAGACAGAGATTATGGCTTCTAAAATTAAGCCCCTTTGCTATCATGGGATACCTTGCTGCTCTGCCTCATCTCCTGAAAAGTCAGTAGAATTTTGATGCTGCCCTTCTGGAAGCATGATCAAGTTCTGTCAGAATGAACACACTGACATCTGTTGACTGGCTGCAGTTTCGAGAGAACACAGTGTTTCCAGCCAGCTGACAGAGCTGTTGGCTCAACTTTAGAGACTAAGACATGGGAATTGAAACACAAAACATTGAATTTTTTGTTTGTCATCAAGAAATGTCTTATCAGGGAGCATGCATATCTTTTTGGCCCTAAGGTTGAGATCACAAAGTCTATTAAGAGGGCATTAATGAACTGCTTGTAACTTGGAAAGGTCTCTTGCTTCTGAATATTTATGGTTACATCTTACTGGCAGAATTGCTCAATTATATTAAAGCCTTAATGTGCAAGGCTTTAAAAGCACATCACATTGCTTTCTATTTCAAAACATTCACAGAATATTAGATTTTGGTGATTCTCCCAGTACTCTGAATAACTGCAAGTCTGTGACGGGAGAAAATATTAAATCTACCTCCCATAAAGGTAGAGGCAGTTTCCTAAACCACGAACTTTAGAATATTCCATAATTCAGATTTATTCAGAAACAGAGAAGCTGAAGTTAAGTACTAAACTGAGAAATAGCTCCGAGGCTGCCACATTCTGGTTATTTTCCTGAAAGAATCCTTTTCAGTTCTTCTGAGTGACAAGCACTCTGGGATATTTGAACATAAAGGAGAGAAATCAGTTTGTGAGAAAGAACCCTGGGGAAGAGACAATATTTTTCTGACCTTTGAGCATCATATCATAGAATGATAGAAAACTACCAGACTGCTCTTCAACCNAGGAGAGGGAGAAAAGAAATTTATCTGCATGATAGCGAAGACTGCAATAACTTGATCTTATTGTAATTAGGACTGACTAGTTTAGTTTCCATTACAAAGAACTTCATTTAATGCTTCCACATGTGTACGACATTTAAACCACCAATTCATTCAAAACGATTAACTGTGAATTACATATTTATCTTAACTGGTTCCTATAAGATCTGACAGATTTTTAGCTCTCATAAAGTTATTAAGTTCATCAAAGCATCCCGGTATCACCTGAATCATAATTTTTGGGATAATTTTCTTGAAGACAAATGTTGATATTTTAATCAAAAGGAAAGATAAACATTCATCTGACTTAGTACGATGTCTGTCAGGTAGGTTTGAATTACATTCCATATGGCCTATGGTAATCTTTCATTTCTCTCACTCCATGAGTTGCTAATAACTAGACATGCTCATCTAGTCATGAACACACCACCACCCATTCACTTTGATCATGTTCACAGTGCTTTTTGCACATTTCCAGCTCAGCCACCACTTTCAATGGCACAGAACTGAGGGAGCTTCTTTTGAAGCATGTTGTAGCCATCAATTCTGAGGACAAACCAGGGACATTCATGAAAGTCAAATCTTACAAGAGCTCTCAGACAGCAGTTTTAGAGGCTCTAAAAAATTATTCTTCCTGCAGAGTACTAATTTGATTTTATAATTTAAAAAGTTATAAAATGCAGTACTTAAAGGGTCTGATGAAGATAAATGTTGATTTTAATCTTTATTTTAAATTTGTATGTCGTAGAATAACAAGAAAAAATCCTGAAACATCTACTTTCCCTTAAAGGCAAAGCAAAAACTAATTCCTTTGAAGCAGTAAAAAATATTCAAAGAGTTAGAATGCTAATTAAAATAACTCAGAGAATTTATTTGCTATGAAAATGTTGTGTGTATATTATGCAGTGTCCCACAGCTAAAGTGGAGATGAGGAATAGGAAAAGAAAGTTAACTGCTGTATACTTGTTCTACAATTATTGTAAAGTATATCAGACAGAAGGAAAGTATCACAGAATCATAGAATCACAGAATGGCTTGGATTGAAAAGAATCTCAAAGATCATCGAGTTACAACCACCCCTGCCGTGGGCAGGGTCACTGACCACTAGACCAGGCTGCCCAGAGCCACATCCAGCCTTGCCTTGGATACCTCCAGGGATGGAGCATCCACAGCCTCTCTGGGCAGCCTGTTCCAATGTGTCACCACCCTCTGAGGGAAAAACTTGCTTCTAACATGTAACTGGAATCTCCTCTGTCTTATTTTAAAACCATTCCCCCTTGTCCTATCACTGTCAACCCATGTAAACAGTCATTCCCACTCCTGTTTATGTGCTCCCTTCAAGTACTGGAAGGACACAGTGAGGTCTCCCTGGAGCTTTTTCTTCTCCAAGCTAAACAAACGCCCAGTTCACCCAACCTTTCATCCCAGGAGAGATGCTCAAACCCTCTGATCATTTTAGCGGCCCTCCTCTGGACCCATTCCAAGATCTCTGCACATTCTTGTGCTGGAGGCCCCAGGCCTGGATGCAGTACTCTAGATGGGGCCCCACAAGAGCTGAGTAGAGGGGGACAATCACCTCCCTCTCCCTGCTGTGTACTCTCCTTTAATGTAGCCCAGGATATAGTTGGCCCTCTGGGCTGCAAGCATACACTGCTGACTCATGTGCAGCTTCATATCCACCAGGACCCCCACATCCTTCTCCACAGGGCTGCTCTCCAGGAGTTCTGGAGAATACCTGGGATTGATTGTCCTGGCCCAAGTTCAACACCTTGTACTTGGCCTTGTGAACCTCACTAGATTCACATGGGATCACTTCTTCATCCTGTTAGGTTCCTCTGGATGACTTCCCTTCCCTTCCCCTTTCCACTGGTGCCTTCACTCCATCATACAAGGCCACCAGGTTGGTCAGGCAAGACCTGCCCTTGGTGAAGCCATTTTGGCTGTCTTGGATCACCTCTTTGTCTTGTATGTGCCTTAACATGGTAACCAGGAGGATCTGCTCCATGATCTTCCCAGGCACAGAGGTGAGGCTCACTGGCCTGTATATCCCCGAGACATCCTTTCTTCCTTTCTTAAAAATGGGAGTAATGTTTCCCCTTAGTATCTGGTGGATAGCATGATAAAAACCGGCATTTCAGTTGGCTGTTTAACAACCTTCTCTGAGCAGGGGAACATGTTAAGCTCATTAGCTGATTCAGCCTTTATATGCCAGATGACTGAATCAAAAGACAGTCTCTTTTGCAATTATCTGCTACAGGATGGGAGACACCATCTCTGAGGCTACCAGCCTCCTGCAACAATATGCAGAGTAGATATTCAATCAGACAGGACTGTCTGAATGAAGTGATCATTGCTTCCACAGTTTAATTTATATATTAAGTTTTCTTCTTAATAGTCATGAAAGCGCCCCTAATAAAGGCCAGAATGTGCTTGCAAAGTAACTTCCTGGAGAAGCAAAGATAACTTGTCTTAAAGTTTGTCATTTCAGTCTAATTGTTGTAACATTTAAATTAAATGAACTCCATAGACTGGAATGGACCTGCTGTCATAAGAATGACCTGCTCATCACATGTGGATACAACAGCATCTGATCGTAAAACAGTAAAAAAATTAAAGCAGGGATGAAAAGGATGAGTAAAGCTGAATAATTCAAGGAGAGAAATTTAGTGTTATATTGGCAATAATAATATGCACTGGTCCACATCTGGTCTTCAGCTATTTCTAAATTAAACTGTGATTATAAAAAAATATGAGAGAGAGAATCTGTTACGTGTTAACTTGCTCAACAGGACTCTGCAATTAGTAAGCTAAAGGTTGATCAATATTGACTTTCCCTGATAACTTTGTGTGTTTTTGCACTAGGTGAAAAATCCTGACCATTATGGCCATTTCTGGTGCAGGACTGTGCCCATAGAAGATTTTTTCTGAAGTTCCCATCCTACAGCACTATCATCAGCTGGACCTAGGCTTCAGGGATCTGGTCTTCTGTCATCTGTTCCCATGAAGATCCCAGAACTGCAGTGTTGATGTTAGCAGACACTTCTGAAGGTTGGCTTGCCCAGTCCCTTGGCTCAAAGCAGAGTCAGCTAGGGCAGATTTATCATGGTCACTTGCAATTGGGTTTGGAACACCTCCAAAGATGGAGGCTCTACTGTCCCTCTGAGCAATCTGTTCCAGTGTTCTATCAGCCTCCCTCATAGTAAAATGTTTTTTCCTGTGCTTAAATGGAATTTCAGTTATTTCAGCTTATGCCTATTGTCTCTTGTCTATTTACTGGACATCACTGAGAAGAGCCTTCTTCTGTCTTTTATATTTATCTCTGTAATACATTTGTACACTTCGATAAGATTCCCTCTGAGCCTCCTTTTCCTCAAACCAAACAGTACCAGCTTTCTCAGACACTCCTTGAATGACACGTACTACTCCAGTCCCTTAACCATTTTTGTTATCCTGCACTGGACTTCTTCCTGTAAGTGCATGTTTCTGCTGCTAGGGAGTTTAGAGCAGGAGACAGCACTCTGGATGTTTCTCATCAGAGTAGAGGGTAAGAATCCCCTCCTTCAACCTGCTGGTGATACTCCTTATGTGTCCCAGAATATCACCAACCTTCTTTGCTATCAGGGCAAATAATTGGCTTATATTCATCTTCTGTCAATGAGGCCCATAGCTGCTAGTCTGCAAAACTGTCTGTCCTAGTGGATGCTGTTATTCCTCCCTCGATGTAGAACTTTCTATTTCCTTTTGTTGAATTTCATGATGCACCTCAGTGCACCATCCTCTAACTTGTTCAGGTCTCCATAAATGGAAACACAACCACATCACTCACTCCTCCTTGTTTTTATGTCACTTGTGACTTTGTTGAGGATGTACTCTGCCCCACTATCCAGACCACTGAGTAAAATGTTGTTGAGATATTGGCTCCACTTTCAACCTGTGAAGTCCACCAGCTGGCCACCAACACTAATGACAGCCCTCTGGGCCCTCTTGGTCAGCCAGCTCTCAGCCCACATTATAGTCCATCTGTTCTTCATGAGTTTGTCTATGGAAATTTTGTGGGATACAATTTAGGAAGACTTGCTGATGTCAAGACAAATCCCCATTTCTCTTCCCTTGTCCAAAGAACCATAAAGGCAGAAAATTACCAGGTTTGTCAGGTGTGAATTTCCTGTTGTAAACATATGTTTAGTGCCCTCACTTATAATCTGGGGTAGAAGTGGGTTAAGAAACTTAAGGATGATTCAGGGTAAGAGAAGAGAGGTTAATGAAGGCAAGATTGGTGAAGGTACCACCTGGGATGGGGAGGAGAAGACTAATGGAAGTTGAGTAATAACAATATGACAGCTGAATGGTGGTTGAGCAAAGACAATAAACTGCAAAACCATGGCTAGCTGAGAACCAGATGGAATCAGATTTCTTCCTCGAAGCAAGGAAGACATAGGGCCTTCATCTTCAAGACTCCTCCACCTGTGACCATCAGGAGACTCTGCACACATTCAACCTAGAGGGATTCAAGGCAGTATCATCACAGTTGTCTAAGGCATTCTACCATGACACTACGATAGTGATGACAACACAAAAGCCATCCTACCATGACTCTGATAGTGATGACAACACAACTCTGAAACTGCACACAGACCTTAAATTCCTCCTATATGATCCTCTTGCATACAAGCCTTCCAGAGACACCCATACTGATTTAACAGAAAGAGCTTTCCCGTAAGCCTTTTCCTTTTTTAATGTGGACGTTCTTTGGATGGACTCATGTCAACCCTGGTGTATTGATTGTGAACTTCCTTACCATTTACTTTACATTGTAACTTTCATTTGCTGCCGTTTGGTTTTGATTACACTCTCCTCACCCTACAAATAATGATTGAACGTTCTCTGTACCTAGTTGGTCAGATATCTTTGCCAATTATTTAGATAGATGCCATTTGTTCAAAGCAGCCTTCAATTCATGAAGGGGGGCTTATGATCCTTGTTGCCAATGCAAGCTGCATAACCGGTGGTTGAACTGTAAGATCTGCCTACTCCTTCTCTAGCCCTCTAGTCCCCTTCATGACCTGGGCCCCACCAACTATCAGTTTAGAGCTATCAAGTCAGCACTAACACTTTCCAGACTACACTCATAGTAACTTTGGTGCTCACATAGAAGTGCAGGGGAAGGGAATTTTTTGAGAGTCATACAAGCCTTGTCAGTCATTTCACAACATCCTTAATTTGAGTCCCTTTCAGGAACCAAACCTCCTCAGGCAACAGGATAGGTTTGCAAGTGATATGCAGAAACTCTTCCACTGCTGTCCCTCGCTGCTTCCTCTTGTTGCTGATGTGGGTCACAGAAACCACAGACTTCAGTGTTCTGTTGGATGATTCTGCTATGAGGAAGGACAGTGTGTCCACTCCATGATTGCAGAGTTTCAGGAGTAGCAAGGGCCTTCTGTCTGGTGCCAGAAATCACAAGTTTCTCACCTTTTTCTGGGAGCTTCCCCTTCCTGCCCCAGCAAGCAAAAATAGTGCCATTTTCTTCTTCTGTGTGGGCTCTTGAAGTTTCAGGCTTTCAAACATTTAGGCTCTTGAAGTTTCAGGAGCTGAGAGAAGATACAGTTGATGCCTCAGCTCATATGAGTGGACCCTTGACCACTGGATTTTCTGTACCTATAGCTGCTCTCTGCTCTCCAATGAGACTAACAAAGCTGAGGAGATTGGTTGCTTTTGTTGTCAGGACTCAGAAAATCAGAGTGATTCAGAAATCCTGAGAAGCTTCTACCTCTTCTGATTTGATAGTGGGAGCACTGACATTCATACCAACGTACCCTCACATAAGGGCCAGGTGGGAAGAGGGAGAACAGGAAGGTAGGCTTATTCTGTGAGTTCAGACCCTGGTCACACCACCAGTCATACATCAGCATCCAATACAAGCTTGTCCTCAACAATTTAAAAATCTATACAATTCCTTATCTCATTGTCTCTATGCTGTCTGCTCATTTCTCCTTCAAGTTTCCCTGATTGCAATCCACTTGCCCTTGCTGTTCTCACACGACACCTTACTTCTAACATCTCCCTATTCTTCTCCATTTGTCACTGTTTTGTGGAGATGCAGTTCATTGTACCTAACAGTACTTCTCATCCAAATGCACCAGCAATTCTCACACCATGCCTAGAGCGCATGGATGAGCTGGAAAAAGAGATCGCAAGGGCCTGAGAAGATTTAACACACAGAAATCCTTCCAGGAGACTATAACCGCCTACTTGGAAGCATTTACTCGGATTTCTGCCTGCACAATGCTGCTGTGTTGAGCTGATCTTACACATGACTACTTTTGCAATGGAAACAATTTCTAAAGATTCTTAAAACTTTTTATTCTATTTAGAATCTTGGGTAATGTTTTCTATTGTGATGCACCCATGAGTGCTGAGAAGGTTCGTAGAGTTCATGAAGCAGACACTTANGTGGCTGGGCAGATAGTGAGGGAGACTGAAATCTGGTCTATTGGTTGCGTTCAAAGTGTGGTGATCAGTGACACATAGTCTAGTGGTGTGCCTCAGGCATCAGTACTGGGTGGATGGAACCGGTCTCTTTTCAGTGGTGCCTAGTGCCAATACAAGCAACAGTAGGCACAAACTGGAGTACAGGAGATTCCCTTTGATCGTAAGGAAGCATTACTGTGCTGCACAAATGACAGTGCCCTGGCACAGGCTGGCTAGAGAGGCTGTGGAATCTCTTTGGAAATCTTCAAATACTGTTTGTACATGGTCTTGGGCAACCTGCTCTAGGTGGTCCTGATTCAGTATGGTTTTGGAAGAGAGGAGCTTCAGAGGACCTTTACAGAATCACAAACTAGCTGAGGTTGAAAAGGAGCTTTAAAATCAGAACATAGAGTGGTTTCAGTATGAAAATATATTACAGAGATAGACCATTATTTACAAAAAAAGCAACTAACAAACAACTTTTCAGCAAGAGGGAGCTGAACTGGATTAAATCCTTTCAAATTAGCTTAAAACAATTTGTTTTCACTTCCTCTGTTTCACTTTGTTCAGATTTTCTTGTTCTGTTAAGCCATTTCTAATGCTGTGTTGCAACTTCCTGATGCCACTGAACATTGTCAGGGTTCAAAATGGATTTTTTTCCTGTTAAATGTATAGCTTGTATTTCACTCTTAGTATTAAAAAATAAAAATAATTTTTTTAAAAGGCTTCATGTGGGAAGGGATGGGTCCTGCAACTCATTAAAATAGAAACCCATGTCTCCAACTTGCTCCGCAATGTGTTTTCAAAACTCTTAAAAATTCCACTGGCATTACAGTTCAGAAGCATCTATAGAAAGTTTGAAAGCATGAGCATGAGTACACAGATCTGCACAATGTTAACGTAAGTAATGCTGAACATAATTTATACATCCAGAGAAAAAACAAACTTTTGGCTTTATGGTAACATTGAACAGCTAAGATGTTATGAGATTTTACTGGGCTTAGTGTTAGCATCTATACAGGAAAGAGCAGTGCATGACTTAAGTATTTATGGCACAGAGGGGGCATTACAGTTTAAGTCACTGTTGGCCTGCCCTCCTGTAAAGTCCAGATTGTTATGTGTCACAGCTGGAAGATATGATAGAATGGTACAGTGTGCATTTAAAGAGAGGATTCTACATCGAGACTTAAAAAAATTGCACAAATAACCAAAGAATTCAGATTGTGCTGCAAAACATGGCATTTGTTAATAGTTAATACAGACTCAGCAATTAGTTTTAACATTCAGTGAAACCAGTGCTATTGCTTGTGAAAAGTAGGCAGTCTAAATTAGGGAATATCATTTACCCTCCTACTCAAAAACCTTAAATTCTGGTTCCACTACTGAAGATTGAACACTGAAAGTACCTCCTGCAATTGCCAGGCATTGACAGGTGGCTGCGGCAGGCAGTGGAGGAACAAAACCATGGCAGAAGAAGTCCAACAGCCCAGCAGAGGAAGAACACAAATAGAGTTTGAAGTCAAAGCTTTCAAACCCACAGCTGGAAGTCTTGCTGCTACATGAGGTAATAAATAGGTGTAAACATGCATTGCCTCTGACACAGCCATGTCCACAAGCTATGTCTGAAACAAGCCCCTCTGCTCCACTTGTGAGTTCCGTCACATTAACTCACCCCATGTAACCATGACAACACATGTTAAAAACACGCTGTCAGGCTTGAGAAGGCTTTGGCTCAGGTGTGCCCCGTGCCTTCAGAGCTAGAGCACAGCTGATTTCTGCAACAGCACTGCCTGTACCTTAAGTTGTTAATGGTTCCTTAATTTTGTTCATAATGAGCAGGAGCAGAGCAGCAAGACCTCTCACTGCGTCTGCCTAGTAGCCTCCAGCATTTTGCTTATGCTTTCAGTATGTGAACTTGAGAGATCTCAAAAAAAAAATCCCTGGAATGAAGGAAAAAAACCACCAGAACCTTGCATCTTTAGCTGGATACTTAGGATTTGAGTGAGCACCAAACTTTTTCGTCAGAGTTGCAATGAGGGCGCTTTGACTATGTGTGGCTCTAAGATTTTTATCTCACAGCCAGGGTCAAACATTTACATTTCTTACCAGCAAAATCTTACTTCTCAACAACAGCCAGGGGCAGGCAGGGCTGCTCTTTGCCTGCAAACAGCTACCACGGGACAGCACCCGACAGGATCTCTGTCTCAGCAAGCAGATTGCCTCCGTGATGTGTCACCTGTGGCCACTGCTCTCCAGCAAAACACAAGCTAAAGATTTCATGGGACTACAAATGAGGCTCTCTGGGGAGCTGGTGGCAAAGACAGGAAAATTATTTGACAAGAGGCATGACTTAAAATTAGAAAGGCAACAACGGTGGCAGCAAGTGGAGGGGGAGAGTGGAGGGAAAGCATGAAATCCATCAAACCCATGTTTGTCTCATTAAAAGTATTTTTAATTTATAATGTCCTGGAATGTAGTTGTCATCCAGCTGTGCAGCCATCAGCATGTTGCCTCTCAATTTATTTTTTTTTAAATTCCCCTCTCCCACCTCACTGGGACTGCCATCTATTTCTTCTCATCAGCAGCAGTTAGAGTCAGTGGATTCATTTGTGGGCAATGGGAGCTAAGAGACAAAGGTGACAATATAATTAAGGTTTTTAATTCTATGCCTGAACAGTTAAGTCCAGAACTCATGATAATTAGCTGGCTGCAATGAAAGATCTTTAGTTGTTATTTTCCCTTTGCTTCATGTAATTGTTCACTTTGGTCAGCCACATTTGTCCTTTGATCTGAAACCTTGCTCAATTATGCTCTGTCTTTCCATTTTCTCCTCTGAACTGCAGTAAACATATTAGTAGTGTGGTAACATACACACAGTGAATGTGGGCAGCAGGCATTGTCCCTGTTCACACACTGCTGCTGAGTACCTCTTGTGCATGTTAAGAGGAGGGGAGTGCTGCCAGAGGAAGGTGACTGCGTTGTTTGAGTATGTGAGAGAAGAGTGGATAGAGAAATAAGTAAAAAAGGAGTTGGGTAAACTCTCAGTGTCATAGAATCATAGAATGGTTTGGGATGGAAGGGACCTTTAAGATCATCTGATTCCACCCCCCCCTGCTGCTATAGGCAGGGACACCTCCCACTGGACCAGGTTGCTCACAGCCTCATCCATCCTGACCTTGAATGCTTCCAGGGAGGGGGCATCCACAACCTCACTGGGCAACTTATTCCAGAGTCTCACTATTCTCATGGTAAAGAAATTATAATACCTAGTCTAAATCTATCCTC